>JAVGVS010000754.1:65000-115021 GCA_032718565.1 Distichodus sexfasciatus
CCGCTGTGGTGGAATTCTCATTTCCATGGCAGGGTTACGTGTGTGTGTGTGTATACGTCATGTGCATGGGTATATCTGTGCATTGAAATGTGTGCTAATGTAAATGTGTTTGTGTGTGTGTGTTTTTGATTAGTTCAAGGTATAAACTCCAGCGCTGTAATCTGGGGTCATGACCTCAGAACTTTCACAAGTGTGCAGAGTTAAGACAGAGGTGTGTCCATGTGTGTGTGTGTGTGTGTGTGTGTTATCCAACATGGCCTTATTAAAGGTGCGTGTGTCGTTTAGGGCAGTAACACGGTATTCAGTGTAGTTTCACCTTCACCTCTAGTTGCTGTAATAATATTTCACCTCCCGCTCTTTTGTGGCACGGTGTGTTATGTAGCGTGTGTACTTTTTTCTCCGCCTCCCACACTCCGAGCCCCCTCCTAAATCTCTGACTCACGCCAGTTTAGACAGCGTCGAGGTTACGGCTAGTAATACTCAACTCCACACACACTCACACGCGTGTCTTTGTTAGGACACATTTGCGGTGCTCCCGGAACGTTCCCATCAGGCTGTTCTCTAACTGCTGATAAGGCTTTGATAAGAAGGTTCCGTTTTTGGGGTGCACGTCACGCAGTGTTGTGTGTTTTTGAGTCTTATTTACTCTAGGAGTCTTTAATTTCAGTTTAATTTTAAGGTGAGGGTTAAGATTAGGTTTAGGGGCAGGCCTAGGCTTAGCTATAAAGCTGTTAAGTCTGTGGATGGTTAATAAAAACTAGAGATGCAAGAAAACGCTACTGTGATTGCTCAAGTGTCTCTGGCTGTGACGTGTAATGCACTGAAGTGAATGGGGAAGGAACGAGGGATGATAAAAGTCAGAAAAAGACGAGTGCGGGTGGAAACAGACTGAGACGTGTGTTGAGTGAGGTGGTCTGAGGTGGCGTAAGAACCGTTTCGACTGTCGTGTGAAAATAGCCAAATGCGAGCTTTTGAGTCTCAAATCCCATGGATTCTTAATGGGAGAACACGAATTAGAAGAATAAACGACAGAACAAAAGGATGAAAGAGACGAGTGCGGGTCATGACGGTTACAGATATGAGGCCCGTGATACCCTCGAATCACGTCCAGTTTGGTGGCTTTGTGAAGGATTGCGGCCGTGCAGTAAAGTGACGAAATGTGAGCTCCATGTTTGTCTATGGGGGAAAATGGAAGGAAAAATGGACAGAACTCGAGAACGAGTGCATGTATCAAAAACATGTAGACACAGTCAGAAAAAGCGTGTGGAATAAAGATCGGATAACAACATGTGTCTTGATAAGCTCTTGCATATCCATATGTTGTTAAATACAGTACAGAATATTCGATCATATATTTATATACTAACAGTTAATGGTTTCTGTGGTTTTTGTTTTTTAAAATAGTCGTTAGTGAGACATGAGGCATGAGACGTCTCGCTAACGAACTAACTAACTACTTTTCCCGGTGTGTCTGTCCCTACAGCGAGAAGAAGCTCTGAAGCAGAGGAAAGAGGTTTCACTTCAGCTGAAAAACCTGCGAGAAGAGCTCGGTAAGAAACACACACACTTACATATACACACACACACACTTATGGAGGTGGGACCCTGAACCGGACAGGCAGGTGTTTTTGCTCAGTTGGCACGTGGACAAGAAAAACAAGATTTATTTTCGTTTTCTTGAAACTCCTGAACGAGAAATTATTAGGAAGATGCCTGATGCTTTCCGTGGTGGATCTTAATGGTCTAGTTTTCCATCCTACCTGATCAGTCTCTTCTGCTGGTTATCTACCTGAGACCAGGTGTGAATGTTCTGATGTCCGGTTGGATGGAGAACCTCCAGGACACCAGACCTCCAGGATCTGAGTTGCTTACCCCTGGTCTAGTGGGTTTGCATCAGACACTTTCCGTTGGATTGTATTGGAGATTTGATGGATGTGGTTTTTATTTTGCTGAATTACTTTTTACCTGTAATTATGTTTTCACAAGTTGAATGTGTTCTTATGGATCAGATTAATGCTGCGTTCAATGGACCCGCAAATTCCTGTTGTGGTATTGATGCAGAGGAGCGGTTAACGTTTGCTCAACTCCAAATCTAGCAACACATTCTCTGAAAATCTACAAGATTTAATTTAGCGTAATATTACTTCTAATCTTTCCTCTCGTGGGATGAACAGACGAGTGTAGAAACCACCGATTATTGTGATCTTTAGTGAGTAACATACTGACGCATTTCTGCTAGTAAAACTAGAAAACTCACTGCTATACTGGTTAATAGTGGATATTAGTGGTGATGGCGTGAAATGCAGGAACTCGGGTTTGAGATTCCAGGAGGAATTTGACTCCAGGCCGCATTTTTCTTTGAACGTGGCATAAGAAACCAGTTGGGCCAAATGTTGAGGGTCAGATTTGCATTTGCAGCCCAAATGTTCGCAGTCTCAATTATCTGGCTGTTTACTGCATTAGCACATAATTATGAGGTTCCCTCTGTGTGTGTGTGTGTGTTTAAAAAGGAGGGTCTATGTTGGCAGAGCAGCTGCTAACATCCATAACATTGAACTGAGTGGAACAAAGTGTCTTTTGTTTGGTGTGTGTGTGTAATAACTTAATCAATCTCAGGCACACAGATTTAGTCATAGAACTGCATCTTTATAGCAGTAAGTGTGGGTCTAAGTGTGTGTGTGTGTGTGTGATGATCTCATTGGTCTGGCTCTAGAGTAGGGTGTGTTCTGTTCTCTTTTCTCTGGAATCTCTGCAATGCTTCATGCAGAGCTGATCTGCAAGACTCTCCGAACTATGTCCTTTGGAAAATACGCACACACACACACACACTCTCCGATGAGAAAGGTTGCCAAATGTCTAGAGGGCAAAATAGTATAGGCAAAGTAAAACATGTCTACGTGTGTGTGTTTGTGTGTGTGTGTGAGCTCGGAATGTCACGTTAAGATCAGACCCCTCCGCATTACACACACACACACAATCAGCAACAAGCCTGGACGCACACACACACGGCTTGATAAAGTGTGATAAGAATGTGATGAAAGCCTCTGTGAGTCAACTCGAAGCTGTTTGTGATTACTTACTGGGATTCCCGAAATTCTGAATCGATTTAAACAGATGATCGCTTACTCACGTATGTACTTTCAACAGCACATGTGCAGTGTGCCTTTACGAAGGTCGCTTCTTAATGGCTTATTATTTACGGATTTTGGACTTTTGGTAGTATAACGGTTAGGGAGTTGGCCCCTTAATCGGAAGGTTTAAGGTAAAGGTGCCAATGAGGTACTCAGGGTGCCGTCCCGAAGCCACTGCTCCTTCACGGATGGGTCAAATGCAGAGCTCACATTTGGTTGTGGTGCCCTGTGTGCTGTGCTGTGTTCACAATGACTAATAATCGCTCCTTAATTGGGAGACACTGTTGCTGTGGTAAAGGAGATTAGGAGCAAGGTATTAATTGTCCTCTCTTCCCACCAGTGTCGTCAGTGTCATGCTGCGAGCGGCTGGAGCGGGAGAAGCAGGATGTGTGTGTGGCGCTGGAGGCGGCCGTGATGAAGCTCCAGCAACAGCACCAGGCCGAGCTGAAGCAGCTGGAGGAGGCGCTCAGGGACTTCTACTCGGCCGAGTGGGACAAAACACACCAGGCCTACCAGCAGCAGGCCGACAGGTGCAGAGCGCTCATGCAGCAGCAGGTGGGTCCACACACTCCACATACGTAGCGTAAAATCACACCTGGTTTATACCGCCATATACTGTATATGGGGTATGTACGTGTGTGCCAAGGGTGACAGTTGCCATGGCTACTTTCCTCCTTCCGTTTGCACGTTGTTTTTGCGTTCATGACTTAACAGAGTGTGAAGTGAGCTGTTACACAGCCCAAGTGTGTGTGTGTGTGTGTATTTTGGCTACTCTTTCTTCTGTTCAAAAGATCATAAAGTCTCCTGCAGTAGCTGTCGCTGACATCACTGCTCCCTGCTGGTTGTGGGGAAGAATTGCTGCCACTTTACTTTTTGAAGTGGAAGTTTGTTTAAATGCATTGTTTATTAACGAATAATGTTGGACAATGTAAGATGTATACGATGATGTGTGTGGGCAGGTGGAGGAGGTAAAGAGCAAACAGGAGGCTCAAAGGAAGGAACAAGAAGTCTCGCATGCTGAGCAGATGGGGAGACTCAAACAGGAATATGAGACCTCGCTGGCAGGTGAGTAACACACACTGCAAAAAATCATTGTCAGAAATTAAGAAAAAGAAATGGATAATAAGAAAAAAGGTTCCAGAATCAAGCAAAATTATCTGCCAATATAGTGAGAAAAGATCTTGTAAAGATCTCCTAAAACAAGAAAAAAATCGTTCCATTTTTCCATGTTTTTAGCTTTAATATTCTTAAAATAAGCAAAGTTGTCATGAATTTCTTAACTTGTAGTGGAGAGCATGACAACCTTTCAGTTCTCTTAATTAAATTTCTTATTTCATTTTAAGAAGTTCTTATAATCAGTAATTTTTTCTTAATAAGATAATTGTAGCCAACGTTAATCTCACACATACAAGTCTAGTCAAGTCAGTTATAAAAAAAAACAAGATCTATTTTTTCTTTTTAAGATTTTCTGGCTTGTTAAGATTTCATTTTTTGCAGTGCAGTCTCTGGTTTTTATTTAGATTTTTACTCAGGAATCCACTATATGTTGAATTCTTGAAACCCTTTCATGATTTTCTATACTACCCTGTGTCTGCTTAAGATCTCACTTGCGACCACAATGTTGTTGCTTTAAACAGAGCTCAAAAAGACCCATAACAACGACTTGCAGGAACTGGGCAACACACTGAAGCAGACAGAAGCCGTGCTGAATGTAAGCGGTGACGTTCCTCTCTACACACACCCACAAACACAGCCTCATTGGGGAACATTTGAACCTACTGCATGGTTTTCGTGACGAGAAAATCCATAAATAATTTCTTTTTCATGTTTCGTAGGAGAAGATTGAAAGTCTGGCGGCAGAGAATGAGGCCCTGAGTGTCAGACTGAGAGAGGAGGAGGAGAAGAGGAAGGCTCTGGCAGAGAAAAGTCAGGTAGGACCTCCAGCACCATGACAACAGTAAACAGCTAGGGTTAGTCTCCCTCCTGTGGCTGACAGAGGAGCTGCAGTTAATATCTCTGTCTGTTTCTGCAGAAGGACTCTCGTGTATTGTACTTGGAGCAGGAGTTGGAGAGTGTGAAGGTGGTGCTGGAGATGAAGACCAGTCAGCTGCACCAACAGGACAAGAAACTCATGCAGATGGACAAGCTGGTGAGACACACACACACACACTGTCACAAGGACATGCACATTGTCTTGCGGTGGAATAAAAGGTTGTCGACGGACATTTTCATTGTGCTTTTTGTTAACAAAATTAACACTGATGTTCATTCATTCACACTCCAACCTGCTCTTGTGCTGCGCAGATTGAGAGCAATGTCAAACTGGAAGAGTGTCTGAGGAAGCTTCAACAGGAGAATGAAGACTACAAGGCTCGCATGGACAAACACGCCGCGCTGTCTAGGTGTGTGTGTGTGTATTTGTGCGTTTTGAAATTGAGAAAAAAATCTTAATAGAGCAATTGGAAAACTAAATTCAGTAGCTCTGTTTATGGCATAAAGTCACTGTATCCAAACTAAATGGAATTCCCAAATCCCATTAAAATCCACTATGAAAGCCATCAAATGTCTTCCTAATGGGTTTTTAGAAGTGGTTTCCATTAAGCTTTGGGTCTGATTCTGACTGGATACCGACCCAGGGCTTAATGGAAACTACCTCCCAAATCCCATCAGAATCCACTACGGAAAACATGAAAAGTCTTCCTAATGGGTTTTAATGGTTTATCATTCACTTTTACATGGCTTAAAAGGATGCTCCATTATTTTCTGTGGGTACAGGGATGATACAGGTGCAGCAAAAGTTTGGCAAAAGTGAAAGGTTCACCATCTGGAATCAGCAGGAACTCAGGAGGGAGTTTATAGTCTGTCTTGTGGCCGGTTATATGTGAAGTTTTGGCAGAAGCCTTCACCTGTCCGTCAGAGAAAAATCAAATTTACGTGGCACACACGTTAACACTCCTTCTCTCTCTCTCACTCCCTTGCTCACTTTACAGGCAACTATCAACAGAGCAGGCCATGCTCCAGCAGTCTCTGCAGAAGGAGTCCAAGGTGAACAAGCGGCTGTCCATGGAGAATGAGGAGCTGCTGTGGAAACTGCACAACGGCGACCTTAGCAGCCCTCGCCGCCTCTCGCCCTCCTCTCCCTTCCCTTCGCCACGCAACTCTGCCTCATTCCCCAGCGCGCCGGTCTCGCCCAGATAACCCCGCCGCTCCCCGGACACTATTACCTCTCCCACCCAGAGACTTGTACAGTTTATAAAAGACTTACGACCCTGCTCGAAAACAAAGACAATACTGACGCACAGACGCACTTCCGGAGCGCCGAACCCATGGCCTTGCTCTGACTCGTCATTCCCTCTTTGTTTTATTTTATTTTTTGCTTTTTGATTTTTTTCTCTCAAACCCCAACTCAAGGAGGACCACACCTCAGGGTTTTGTATATAAATGTCCTCCTTGTCCTCTCATCACCACAGTTCTTTCCATCACAATTCTATTTGTCAAACCAGGATGATGCCTGCATCAAGGATCGCCATGTGATTTTCAGGAAAACAGCTGTAAATCGATTGCAAATCTGATGGATTCTTCGTGCAGATTTCTGTTGCTACTTGATTGCAAAATTGCATTCAGAATCTGCCAGAGATAGAGGTTCACATTAGGGATGCTTGAATGGAGACAGGCCTCTTTTGTTTACCCGTTTAAGGCGGCGTTCGGACCGATGGTGCTAATGTGGCAAAGCAAATATGGACGCTAACAGTCCCCTTTAAATTGAATTAGCCATGATGGCAAAACGGGTAGAGCGCCTCTTTAATTATAACCAGTATGTTCAAAGGGTGAAGTAGCTGTCTCAGTACGCTTGCTGTCCAGATGAACTCAACAAAGTATTTAAGAGAGAATAGTGGTCACAGCCCTTAAAATATTGTAAACCCTTAACTCCCAGAGTGCCACTTCATGCACCAAAACCATCCAGCATGTCAAGCTTAGAACCCAAATATCTCTAGCGCCTTCTCCTAAAGCTCTCGAATGTATTCTACAGTAGGTTTCCCCAAGACTGTTTTCTGTGAACTGGAACTCTGCAAACGAATGTCTGTGTTATGTCGAGGGCGATGCCCTGTCCGATTTTTGTTTTATTTTTAATGAATACATTAAAAAAATTATCCAGAGTCAGACGTGTCTGAGTTATTTGGGATATGTGGCATTTGACATGCCTGAGACAGCTTTTGTTGAATAGATACTCTCAGGTCAAATTTGCTTGGGTCATAGCACTGCACTTGAAAGGAGGATTTGTAGAGAAGTTAGGACAAAGTGAGACTGTGTGTCGGTATGCGCGTGTGTGTGTGTGTGTGTGTTTTGGTGGTCCAGGTTGCTAAATCAGTCACATCTGGTGTCCTGGGTTTGGGAATGTGAGTGGGTGTGTGTGTATGACTGCCTGTGTGTGCATGCAATGAAGCAGAAAATTCATGTTAGACCTGAGGGTTTTGGTGTGCATTTTTCTGCAAGCTTGCTAGCACAAGTGTGTGTAAAACTATATCAGCTCCCTTGTGCACACAGCTCTGTTTGAAGTGCTGATGCTACATGTCTATTGGTTTTGTAATGTGCAATTAAGATGATGGCTATTGACCACTACAGCTGGACTCAGCAATCCTCTGCATCCTTCAGCACTGCACTTTAGACAAATCACATTTCTTTAGACCAGCTCAGTTTACAGGACACACAGATGCTGTAAAACTACTTAAATATGACCACATTCCACATATATGTTGGACTTTGGAAAATTTCAGTGATTTCCTCAACCAAGAAAAAGGATTCTAGCAATATTCTGTCTGTTTTTACTAGAATATGCTTTGTTTTCTGGAATTATTCCCTGTGTTGAAGCATCCTAGCAGACAGGGGTACAACAATGCAAGCCCATAGCATCAATCAAAAATGAAAGTATAGTTCAGACATATATAGTGTTACTGTGTAGGAAAGAGAATTGACTTTTATTCAACAAGAGGTCTATTTTTTTTATTAAAAGAGAAGTCTGTTTTTCATTTAAATGTCTGATTGAGCTCAGGAATTAAAATAAATTTTAGTGGCTTTTTTGTGATCTGATGTGAATGGAAGTGATTTTGTTAAATCAGCACATTTGATAACGTCATTTAGTCAAACTTTATGATATCGGCAGACATCAAATCGTCGTTGTATCTATGTAATATCGTACCACGATGAAACGTGTGATTTACACCCCTATTTGGAGACTGGAACAATACTGTGAGATTACAAAGCCAATATAGTAGCTATAGAAAGGATTCACAGAAAGGATTTTGCACTGGTTTGTAACAAAAGCTAGAAAAGCACTTAAATTTAGTGCACTCTTTTATATGAAGGTAATTATCCGTCTATCCCTCTATCTCCTAAGCCTAAGTCTTAACTTTAAATAGTAGTATTTTGTAACTTGTCATAATGTTAGATATATCATGCAATAGATTTGTCTTAGAAGAGTGTGTAATGAGACCACAATGCTCATGCTCTTTGTCTTGGCCTCTTTCGGAGGAACCGTCACAATACAAGTCAATGGCCGCCGGAGAGTGGGCGTGGTTTGTGGAAGTAGGCGTGGAATTATGTGC
Organism: Distichodus sexfasciatus; assembly: GCA_032718565.1. Taxonomy (NCBI): domain Eukaryota; kingdom Metazoa; phylum Chordata; class Actinopteri; order Characiformes; family Distichodontidae; genus Distichodus; species Distichodus sexfasciatus. The sequence goes on from JAVGVS010000754.1 coordinate 73,735, forward strand.
ATGTGGGCGTGGCGATGACCTGTATTATATGTCAAGCCTCGTAATCCTCGACACATCCGAGCAACAAACTAGATCCACGTTTTTAAGGCGCTTTTTTTTTAAAGACGAAAATAATACAACGTGTAAAAGAAAGTGAGTATAAGAAGAACATCGCTCATCCCATTACTTATTTTAAATGAATAATCTTTATAATTCAATATCGCGTTTTAGATTCCCAGTATCACTCCGCGCCGACTTTTGAAGAGGAACATGGCCGCGCGTTGAAGCGCGCGCACGCATCCAAGAGACCTTCAACGATAACACAAATAAGTTATTTGTGGAATATTGCCAGCGTAAAGTTCATGAGGATTCGTTTTTGTGCTTGTTTTCTATTCTTGTTCATGCACACGAAGTGTCCCAGGTAAAGTATTTCAGTAAATATTGTTTCCCCCTGCGTAGTTTTCTGTCAGAAAAGTCAGCGCCGTAACGTTAGCCGGCTAGACGTTAGCCGCTTAGCAAAACTGGCCTCAGAGGAAATGTTTATATTGTTTCTTCTTTGGTATAAATATTCTTCTTTTTCTTGACATATGTGTTCTGAAACGGCCTTTCCTTTGGTGTGTGCACTGCGCATTGGGCTGGTCTGTCTACTTAGCGTTAGCTAGTCAAACTCAGCTGCTAACAACCGAAGGAATTCGGATCCGTCCACAGTCGCATACTAGGGTACAAGGCAGTAGGCGTTGCGCCGCTACGTGTGCTCTCCAGGCGTGCTACTTAGTGCGCCGCTACGCGGTTTGGGACGCGCTTCTTGGCCGGCGGGTTTGTTGTGGCGTGTAGCTGAAAATTTGAGCTTTGCTTTGTCTCAGGAGGAAGAACTCAACATTTGCTGAGGTAACATCATATTCTAATATGTTTTATGATGCGCACAACACGACATATTGGTCAAAACAGTAAGAATTGCGAGCAGTAGTAGTTAGGAAAAGCCGCTGTGTCGCTGGTGTTAACGAAAGTAAAACACGTCCTTTACACTTTCCCGAAGGAATAAATGCTACAGTAACTGTAGTAATTGTATATACCGTATTAGACGAGTAATGTGTAGATTATGGATTATATGGACAATGGATGCGTAATGGATGTATGAATATATGTAATGTTTGGTTAAAATATTCTATGTAATTGGATACATGGATAACTTGTGTTTGTCTGTAGTTACTGATATGATTTTAAATAGTAGTATATAGAAGTAATAATTGTAGTTATACCTAGCAGACTATGGTATGGTTATAATTGTGACAATTGTTTAAGTGTTTAAAATTTAGCTGTAATAGCTATAGGTGCTTTGTATAAATATATGGTTATTGTGTCTAGTCATGAGACCTGTCTAAAGACATCGCCAAGATATTAATGTGAATAATCCTGAAATATAAAGTACCAATTGTAGTGTTAAAATATAAAAACTAAGTTATGGCCATTGTTATTAACAGGTAGTATCTGTGTAGTGGTTACATAGATTTTAAGATAAGATATAGCAGGTGTGATCAAGAAAGATAATTTAGCTTTAATAACCCAGTTCCAACCTTAACCAAACACACCTCCTGCGTCTGACCCAGATGTTTATGAACAGTTCATAATGACACATTTTCACAGTGATATCTTTACTAGAAATGTTGGGTTACAGGACGTGTTGATGACCACAGCATTGACGTTTTTTGCGGGAAAAAGAGCGGGTGAACTTGAACTGGCCCTCTTCACCCCTCCTTTTCACAGCATACTGTTATTCACCAGTCCACATTGGCCAAAGAGCACTAAAGGCTTTTTTTTTTAATCGTTTGCAGTTAGTCCTTTATCCTTAACCTTCCACTTGTGAAGACAAAGCACGGCAGTGTGTTATTGAAAGCGGATTAACTTTTACTTTCTGTGGTTCTGCATAGTCATGGTGGAGGATCAGGTTTCCTGAAGGAGTAGTTGAACTGCTGTGTGTGTGTGTGTTGGTGAGGTTTGTTGCTTGGTAGCTTTGCGGTGCATAACATTGTTAAACGGCTCTTTAGAGACTCAGTGCAGGACAATGAGCTGAATACAGCAGTTAGCTACTTTCTGACTGTGTGAGACTTTGAAGTTTTATTTTCAGAGCTTTTGGACCGTTGTAGAGGGCATGTTCATTCCCTTTTTTTTACATTTAAGAAACGTTACTGTGTGTTTTCTTGTTTGTCTTCTTTACATGGGGTCTTTTTTGTCTTTAGACCTGCTGGTATGGGCTCTTTTTTATGATGCTGCAGATTTTTGTGTTGTAATTATTGCTGTAATTATTGGGGTCCATGTGAAAGAACCAATGGTAGTTTTTAACTTTTTTGAGTGGTATATACGTATGACTGTGATTTTTACTGTGATTCGACAAGTTCTGAATGTGTCATTTTTAGCAGTTACTGTGCGTTTCATGTTGTTTATATTGTCTCTGCGTGTGAGACACTGATTCGCAGTGTTATTTTTAACAGGTACTGAGTGGTTGAAATGGCAACAGGCGGAGCTCCTTTTGGTGCCTGTGCCGATGACCAGGAACTACACAACTGGACTATAACCAACGGCAGCCTGGATGACAGGCTTAATAACATGGTATATAAACACACACACCTCACATGCAAAAATTAAGGCGTTAGTCTTATCAACACATTTTACGCCACTTTTTTTGTTTTATGATGTTGGCCTTCTCTGCCCAGGACTGGGGCGTCCAGCAGAAGAAGCCGAACCGCTCGTCGGAGAAGAACAGGAAGAAGCTTTCAGCCATGTCCGAGAGCCGGCTGACCAATGACATCTCCCCAGAATCAACTCCGGGGGCGGGGAGGAGACGTGCTCGCACTCCCCACTCCTTTCCTCACGTTAAGTACACTACGCAGATGTCTGTTCCCGACCAGGCCGAGCTGGACCGACTACGCCAACGTATCAACTTCACCGACCTGGACGAGGTGAGCAGCTGCTCAGAAAACAATGATAAAAGTAGCTAATTTCTCATTTTTTTTGCTTATTAAAATTATGATGCTGGTTTTGTCCTGCAGAGGAGCATCGGCAGCGACTCGCAGGGCCGTGTCACTGCAGCTAACAACCAGAGGCAGCTGTCTTCTGAAACCAAGAAGCCCTTCAACTTTCTGCCACTACATGTCAACACTAACAAAAGCAAAGAGATGTCCACTGCTGCCTCTGTCCATACCACCACAGGGGGTAAGGAGCCGAAGAGGCAGAGCCCAGGAAAGGAGCTGTTTGCCCCCATGCCCGGCGTGGCTGCTAAAGCCCCATGTGGGTCGAGCCGGAGCTTTGTGGTGGCGTCGGAGGATGGGAGAGGAGAACCCACTATCGATAGCAGTCAGGTGATGAGACTGATCTCTTTCAGATGTTTGATTTGTTTTTCAGGTGAATTATTATTTTGCTTCAGTTAATGTTAAGTATTAGAGGAGCTTTTTCATTGCAGGCCGTTTCTGATTCTAGAGCTGTTTTTCTGGCATGTTCTGTGACCTGAGGTGGCTCAGAAGCAATTTGGTACCAAACTGCTATATTTGATTACTCCCAGTCCATTTGACATTGAACCCTCCTTTGAGTGGCTTCAGCCTCAAATGTTCTAAATTGCAGCAGGTGAAAAATGCATCAGCAGAGGCGTACGTGTCAGGGTGATTGTGCAGTTTAAGGTGTCAGTGTGGAACTGTATGCTTCTTAGAGTTTGTGTGTGCGCGTGCGTGTGTGAACCGAAACTGGAGCACAGATGTGAGCTTGGCTATGCGACGGCTCTGAATTTAGGCCAGTTTAAAAATATGCCACCATCCGTGTGGAGAGCATCTACTGTGCTTCTCCCTCTCTCTCTCCTTCCCTCTCTCTCTCCTTCCCTCTCTCTCTCTCTCTGTCTCTCAGTGCGTTTCCTAGGTTAAAACGTGTGTATCCAGGCTGGTCACTGTCCGTCTCTCTTCTTGCAGGTGGTCAGCAAGCTGGTGCAGATCCGCGAGTACATCGGCAAAGCGAGCTCCATGAGGGACGACCTGCTGGAGAAAAACGACGTACCAGCCAACGTCGAGCGACTCTCTCAGCTCATCAGCCACCTGAAGGAACAGGAGAAATCCTACCTTCGCTTCTTGCAGAACATGCTGGTTAGTCTCTCTCTCTCTCTCTCTCTCTCACACACACACACACACACACACACTAACACACACAGGCTGGCTCCGACAACACCTTAAAGGGCTTCTTGACTACAGACCGAAATTTAATTAGGTGATTTTACTCACTGGTGCTCTATGCTTTTTGCTTTTAATTAATTTTATGTAGATAAACTGATCCTTCAACTTTATTTATTTATTTATTTATTCTTCTAATAAATTGCCATGAAACAGCCACTTTGTTACTCAGCAACATGACATTAGATTTCTGTGGAATCAGATAAAATCTGGATTGTATATGAAGGACAATGTCATGTTAGGAACAGCTATAATTAACGTGGTAGCAGTTGGATGCTCAGTAACGGATGTCCATTGTGTTCCAATAACCACAGCTCTAATCTTTCCAACTGCTCACTTCTCATTTAAATATTTCTTCAGTTCGTCTCGAGTGTCTGCGTGTTGCTCTTCAGTACGGATCACATTAAGAGTTTTGCTGATGTGCTTTGTGAACTTCATGGCTTGTATCTAAGGCTCTGCTCCTGTCTCAGTGCCACTGTTTGAGTAATGTGGTGGCTGTATGTAGGACACACGTTTGCTCTTCTCTCTGCTGTCGTTTTCATCCTTATTTGTCCTCGCCAGAGCCGTCTGAACAGGCATTGTAGTCATTTTTAGCCTGGAAACTGCTTACTAATTATTAACATGAAAACACAGAGTCAGGCGGGACGTGGGGTGGTGGTGGATGGTGTGGTGGTTAGGATGCTCGCTTATTTATGGCATTTAGCAGATGGCCCTTTCCAGAGTGACTTGCATTGACATGGGGTCAAGTGCCCTCCTTGGGGGCTTAATAGTGCTGGAGGTAGGATACAGCCGGGTTCGAACACATGACCTCTTGGTTTACGAGGCTGTTATCACCCCTCTAAATTCTTCCCTTGTGAATCTCTACATTTCTGCACATGTAGAATCTAAAATCGTAACCGGAATAAGCCGCTTACATGCTGTGAGTCGGAAATTGGGGAGTGTTAATCCATTAGTTGCGTGTAGCCTTAGCACTAGCCTCCAACCTGTTAACGGGCTCTTCTCTGAACCCGCTCCGCTTTCCAGGCGAGAGACGAAGAGGAAGAGGAGGAGGAGGAGGACGAAGGTGCCACGGTCGACTCGGCAGTGGGCTCGGGCTCCATGGTCGAGAGCACGTCTCTGAACTTAGAGCCGCGTTCAGAAGCCTCGGATGCCGCCGTGAGTACCCACAATGCCCCCCTCTCTCCTCTCGCCTCATCAGCTGCTCACTGCTTATCAGAGAGGCTGTTCATTAGATATTAACCTAAAATATATTCATAAAGCTTTGTTTATATCTCCACTTACACCACAATACTGCCCGATATTTTGCTGTATCATGAATGAATTTAAGGTTGTACTGTTCTGTTTGTCTTGTTTGTGTGCATTTTTTTCCCTCACAGATATTTTACGGCTAGTTTCCTGAGTTATTCTTTACATGTGGGAGGGTTTTTTGTGTGTTACCAGCATTAGATAATTGTGAAAAATGTGGCGAACACACACACAAAGGTGAAAGTGCCGAGTGCTGCATTCACAGCGTCCTAGTTGATGCTGACTCACTCTTTCACTTGGCTTTTAACTGTTGCGCCGTCGGTCTCGATTGAGTAGTGTTTTATGGCTCCTCCTTATGACTCCTGCTTGCTGAGATTTAAACCCAGACGCCTTAAAGACAGAAGGATGGAGATTTGTGTAAACTCTTGTGGTGTTTGCGTTTGAGTACGCAGTGATTGTTAATAAGTCTTTATAAGGCCTTGCTTTAGACATATGTTCTGCTCAAAGGGTGTTTTGACTTCTGTCAACTTAATTTTCTCTCTCTCTTTCTCTGACAGCATTGCGGCTCGCGTGCCGAGCAGAAAGAGGAGTTGGAGACTCTGCGTAAGCAGCACGACCTCCTGCAGAAGATGCTGCAGCAGCAGGAGCAGCTCCGAGCGCTGCAGGGCCGCCAGGCCGCCCTGCTGGCCATGCAGCACAGTGCAGAGAATGCTCTCAACGCCATGGATGACACAGGTTAGACACACAAACACACACCTTCTTTATGGAGGAGATTGGTTAGATGTGCGATTGATCTGGATTTGAACAGCTTTTATAAACTATTTTTATTCTGTTGGTGTAAAGCACAGTTAATAACCTCTTTGCTAATGTGCTTTGTAAATAAATTTGTCTTACTTGCCTCGATGGACTTAACATCTAACTAGTGTCACCCCGTTCTGTGTCTTTCAGTTGTAACCGAGACCACGGGCAGTGTGTCCGGCATCAGCATAACTTCCGAACTCAACGATGAGCTCAACGACCTGATTCAACGCTTCCACAACCAGCTGCACGACTCCCAGGTGTGTTTGCTCTTTATTTACGTTGATTAAAACAAAGCTGTATTTAAACTGCGGTAATAAACGGTAATTACAGAGTGTCGTCATGTCGTTATGCATTCAGTGTTAGGCATTTTTCAGAAAACACGTGGCATATGTAAATGTTTTCCCTCTTTTTCCTCGCTCAGTCTCAGGCCGTCCCTGATAACCGGCGTCAGGCCGAGAGCCTCTCTCTGTCCAGGGAGGTGTGTCGCGCCCGCACAACTCACAACCCCCGGACGCAGCTGCCGACTGCCGGCGACGGCGCCGCCTTCTCCTCCGCCACTGCCAAGCTCACCAAACTGCAGGAGCTCCAGGACAAGAAGCAGACCATGGACAAGATCCTCCAGGAGCTGCATTCGCTCCGAGACCAGACGCTCAACAACAGCTCCTGTATGCAAATAAGTATAGTAACGTGGTAACGTAATGCGTTTCAGAAGAACGGCAACGCGAAAGACCTCAAATCGCATTTTACTCTGTTCAGCAACGTGCCGGCCTGTCACTGGTTTAGATCATTCTTCCTTTTTAATGTTGTTGTCAGGTCGTGGTGCGTCTCAGCACGGAGCGTGTGCAGCCGTGTCAGAGCGGCCGTCAGTGATGGGCAACGGTGCGTGTGCGCCGAGGCACGATTCTTCCTCTAACTACGACTGCAGCAATCCGGCTGACAAACTCAGGTGCTGCTACAGTTGTGACATTGTTTGTTGTGCAGTTGTCTGCTGTTTAGGGGGCTTTCAGTCTGCCACTGCAGCTGTTCCCGAACTGTAATCGAAACTGGAACCCGTGCTTTCATACTCTCTTCTAGTACAGCTTCCAGCGGAGGTCAGTAATCTCTCTGTTGCTGCCTGCAGGATGCTAAAGGAGGTGCACAAGCGTCTGAACGAGCTGAGGGAGTTGGTTCAGTACTACGAGCAGACTTCCGACATGATGGTGGATGCTGTTAACGAGAACGTTAACGAAGACGAGGAAGAGGGGACGGAGGACGGGTCGCTTTTTGAACCCATGTTCGACTCGGAGCAGGAGAACAGGGAGCCCGTCACCACCATCAGGTACCGAGGGGAGTGGGAGCAGGATATCTGGAGCTCTGCGTTCGGAAGGGGTTTTGTCATTTGCTGTCGTTTTCTTCTTTTTCTTCAGAAACCCAGCTCAGCCTCAGGCTGCAGGTAACTGGATGGACATAAACACGCTGACCAACGCTTGTGGCTCCCCCAACAACCGAGACGGACGCCTCAACTCTGAGTGCGAGATCAACAACCGCTCGACCACCAATCTGCGCATCAACATTCCCACTGTTATAGGTTAGTTTTGTCCTTCACGCCTGCTTCGGCCGGTCACATCAAGAAAAAGGAATGAGCTGTTTGTTTCATTTTCGTCCCACAAATTGTTCCAGAGTGCCAGTATAACCGGGACGGCCCTTACGGCGGCACAAAGGAAGGAGACGAGGAAGAGGAGGACGAGTGCGTCGAGGGCGGCGACGGAGCACGGCGGGGCCGGAGAGACAGCTCGGGTTCGGGCTCCAGCCGGCGCAGCAGCATAGCCGAGGACGCCGAGTTCGTCCAGAAGGTCCACCGCCTTCAGGCCAAGCAAAAACTCCGCCATCTCCAGGAGCTCGTGGCCATGGTGCAGGTCCGTGCCCGCCTGACTGGAGTCTAGCAGCTTCTTTTGCAGTTTGAATTCCGGCGTTTCACGTGTGGCTTTTCCTTTTGAGGTTTGACTCGATGTGTGTGTTGTGCAGAGTGACGATACCGAAGGCACTTCAGCCAACGAGGAGGAAGGTTTACGTCAGCAGCCCAACAACACTAGAGGAACAGCGCCCAAAGCCAAGCGAGATCTCGACAAGGCCAGGTCTGTGTGTGTGTTTCTTTACCAAAAAGGAAGCTTAAAGGTTTCCCTTAAATACTTGGTTAAACAACGCGTTGCCCAGTGCTATCACACGAATTTAAATGTAAGCGTTTAACGGCCGCGTTAGGGAGAAACTGTACGAGGAGACGCTGAGGCAGCAGCAGCAGGAGCTGAAGCAGCTTCATGAGGAGAAACAGAAACTGATGGAGATTCAGGGCAAAATCCAGGACCTGCAGTGGACCTGCCCAGATCTACAGGTAGCGTTTCCCTCTCTTTCTGCCTCCGTCGGCATATAATTAACAGCATAACTACAAACCTGCGTCCTCTCCACAGTCCTCGGTTTCCAGCAGTGCCAGCGGGCCGCTGATGAAGAAGCTCCCGGCAGCAACCTCCACCCCGGCTCCCGCCACTCTTCCGTCCTCTTCCTCAGCCAAGAGTAACTCAGCCGTGCTAAAGCCGACCACCGAGCCCGGCCCTGTATCTGTCACTGACAACGAGGTGTGTGTCTGTGTGTGTCTCTGTGTGTGTGTGAGAGGGAGAGAACAAGTTAGTACTCAAACTGCCGCCTCTCTCTCTCTCTCTCTCTCTCAGTTGTGGTCAGAGATGCGCAGGCACCAGGTGCTGAGGGAGAAGATGAGGCAGCAGCGTAAACATCTGGAGAGTCTGATGGCTGAGCAGCAGAGGAGGAACGCTGATAGCACTTTCAGGAGAGACACTACACACAACTACAGTCGAGATGACAGGTATCCCTCCGTGGTGTCATGTCGAGCACGCACACACACACACACACACTCCTGCAGACGTTGTGTTGAATGATTTTAGAGTGGACTTAACTGTGACTGCTTCTCCCAGGACCATGGCCACTTGGGGCAGCTCCACACGCTGTCACCTGGACGATGACAACGAGGAGGAGGAAGATTACCCCTCTGAGTTAGGTGCAGCAGACCAAGAGGAGGAGGAGGAGGACGACGACGACGAAGGAGAGGAGTCTAGCACCAGCACCAGTGACGAGCTGCATTCGTACCCGAACAGGAAACGCCAGAGCGCCGCTAACAGGAAGAACAGAGACTCACTGGACCCGGGCAGACGCCCCTCCCCCAACGCGGCCAGACTGCGCCCCCGACCGCAGCACCACCGCCAGCAGACGGACAGGGAGGGGCCGACTCCCAGGGGCAGGGCCAGGCGCCAGGAGAACCTACGCTGGGCGGCCGAGCTCTCGGCCTCGGAGGGCGGCGCCCACGTCAACTGGCAGGACCAGATCAGCCAGCTGCAGAAACAGCTGGACTTCAGCACCGCCATGTGCCACACGCTGCTGCAGGATCAGCAGGTCCGTACCCTTGGCTCTAGAGCTAACAGCCCTCATCGTTTATTACAAAACCCGTGATGAGTTCTACTTGTTTGTGTGCGCGCAGACGCTGTCGTGTATGCTCCAGTCTGTGCTGAACGGGCCGTACGCCGCCGCGCCGAATAACCTGAGCTGCCCCCAGGTGCCCCTCATCATGCACCAGCTCAACCAGTGCTACGCCCAGCTCGCCTGGCAGCAAAGCAACGTCTACAGGTACGAACACACCCGTCACCATCACAGTATAACAACGCTCGGTTTACCAGCCGAAACGATGAGGAAAGTCTGATGATTGTTCTTAGGCTGAGGCAACATCTGAATGAGATTCTGCAGCAGCAGCAGCAGAAACAGCAGTCGTCAGGGCAACAGCAGCAAGCCTCGCTGTCATCGACGACGCAGCAGCAGACTGTCGTGCAGGACGCCGTGTCCACGTCGGTGTTCCTGCCTTTTCCACCCGTGAGCGCGCTGGCGATGCCGGGGGTCACCAGCTTCCCCCCGATGTCAACTGGTACGTCTCTCCCTCCCTCTCCTCTTTCTGTCAAAAATGTGCGAAATGTGTCAAACCGCCTGCTCCATCTCCGTCCAGGATTTAACTACTCGCTGTTCCCACCTGCGGGGTCAGAGATCAAGCAGTCTTCCGACCTCCAGTCCAGTCCGGATCAGCACCTGCACGACCCAAACATGTCCATCAAAACCGAGTACATGAGCTTCCCCCCGCCGCTGCAAAGAACGCCGCTCAGCAACGCCGATAAACGGTACTCGAGGTTTCCTTTTTAGCACCTGCACGTTGAAACTGCCTCTGCCCTTTTCCTTTGTATTTTCTTACTCGTTAGTCAGTTATTTTCTCTGTCTGCCCCCCAGCACTGACCCTCAGGCGTCCGGCTGGCAAAACTCGTCCCTGAACCGACCTCGCGAGCAGCGATGCACCTCCCCGTCATCCGCCGGCAGTCAGCCGCAGGGGGACTCGGCCCCGACCCCGCACCTCTCCTACGCGGCGGCCGACTCCTCCCAGGCCTCCGCCCGCGCCGACTCGGCAACTGTCACCAAGAGCTTCAGACCCGGCCGTAAAGCCTTTGCCCAGGCCGGCCTGGCGTCGCGGGACAAAACGCCCAAGACGCGCCGCAGGAGGGCCAAGGGGCACAACGGCGCCGGTGGGGGTTTGGCTCAATTTACTGCAAATTAAATTTTGTGCTGTCGCTTTATCCGCGCGTCGTGATGAACTTGATTTTTTACGTGTGCCGTTTAATATCATCTGTGCGGCTCACGGCAGGGGCGGAAAGCGACAGCGTGTCCAGCGCCACAGAGTTCGGCGGCCGGGAGAGAGAGGCGGAGAGGGAACGTTCCGCTCAGCCCAGATGCCGAGACTCCAACCAGAGCCTGCTGGAAAAACTTACGCAGGAGAAACTGGACAGCAAAAGCAAGAACGGCAAACTCAAAGACGTCTCCTCAGGTCGGTGTCTGTCCCACGCTGTCACAGCCCTTTTCTGCAGGTTTGCGGCGTGGTTTTGTGGTTATAAATGAAGATGTTTACTGCATTTGTGAGCGCGTGTGTATAGCGGTAGTTTTGTAACACGAACGTGTTGTGGCGTCGTTTCACGTTTTCATCGCGAACGCCAACTTCTCAAACTAGCTCACTAGGCTAGCGGAGCCTGGGCTGGTCTACCGAACGAGGATGTAGCTTTGAGAGGTGGCTGGTTTAACACGTCGTTGTAGAAAGTAACACCTCACCGCACAGTCCATGATAAACCCACTGTCTTTGTTTGTGATTTCCATTCCATCTTGTTTTTGTCCGTGCTTTATGATTTCTTTTGATTTGTGGTCTTTGCTTTTCTGACAGCGTATGCGTGGAGAACCCCCTTCCTCTCTAGCCGAATTGCATGCACAGAAGCTCCAGGTAACCTTCATCCCTACAGCATGCTAACGGCCTGCTTGCGTCCACTGTTAATGGCCGTTTGTGCTTCTGTTTTGTGGACGCTGGAGTTGAAGGGGGTTAATGTATAAGCATTCCGGCTGACTCGTACAGTGTCGCTATGAAAAATTAATTAAAACCTGCGTGTGTTCCTTTAGACGCCAGCAGCGATTTCTCCCTGTTCGAGGCGTTGAAGGAGACCATCTACTCCGAAGTGGCCACGCTGATCTCCCAGAACGAGTCTCGACCACACTTCCTCATCGAGCTCTTCCACGAGCTGCAGCTGCTCAACACGGACTACCTGCGCCAGAGGGCGCTCTACTCGCTGCAGGTATCGCGCTTCGGCCTGACGGAGGACGGGAGGGTTGCTGATGATGATGATGAAGATCACTGACCTCTCGCCATTGTTGTTTAAGGACATCGTGACCAGGCACCTGACGGAGAAGAGCGTCAGCGAGGAGCCGGGGTCGCCGCTGGGGCCTGCCACGTGGGCGGCGGGGTCGCAGTCCGAACTCACTCCCAGCGAGAGCCTGGCGTCCACGGACAACGTGAGCAGTTTGTTTTTCGTTGTAACTTGTTAGATTTCGATTCAATCGGAAGCACATTTACTCGACTTTTTACTGCGTCTCTCAGGACGCGTCCGACAAAGACGTGAAGGTCGCAGCCGCTGTGGGAGGAAAGGGCAGAGGGGACGGATACTCGGTGGACGAGGACAGCATGATGTCTACCTCCTCCAACCTGGAGCTGTTCGCCAGCGATGACCTGGGTACGCGCACACACACACACGCAAACGATTTGAAAGGTCAACTCACGGCCAGTTTAGTAGCACTTTATTCCCAAGTTTTCACTGTCAACTGGAGTAAAACCCTCGGTGGCTTTGAGCTTGTGGGTTGCCGCTTCCGACAGTAATGAGTTGTACTGCCTTCCATGTGCCGTTGGGGCTCGGTTTCCGAGGACGAGACACACGCCCCCGTTTCTCGGACACTCGACCAAATCTCTCGGAGCAGCACCGAGGTCCCTGAGTTCAGAATCCACGGAGCGAACGCTTGCTTAACGGGCACATTCGGGTTGTGGGTTCGTGGCTCTGAGCTTTCCTCCTCCTCCTCTTCCTCACTTCTTAGGCTGTTCCTCTCCCTCTCTTTCTCTGCGTACAGGTAACACCGTCATTCATGTAGACAAAGCTGTGGCCCGCATGCGCGAGTTTGAGCGGATGAAACTCAAGGCGGAGTTCGCTGCTGATTCTGCTGCTGATTCTGCCGCGCCGGCCGTCTCTATTGCTGAGCTCTTTACTGCCGCCGCCGCCGCCACCTCTGACCACTCTCATACTGAAGGTGCACAGTAACAACACACCACAGCTGGACGATACCACCTCACATCAGTATTGCGGATCATTAATCACACGTTTTACCTTGCTTAGTATTATTTTGGCATAGTTTTACTAAAGAACGAGGGCACACCCTTGGCGTTTTTGAGACAGTGGTTGTTGAAAGTGTAGCCTTGTGTGTGTGTGTGTGTAGGCCAGTCCTCTGTGGACGCGTGCTGCCTCCAGATTGACACCCAGCAACTGGACAGACAAATCAAAGCCATTATGACGGAGGTCATCCCCTTCCTGAAGGTAGGAAAGCTCTCGTTTTCATGCCGAGGTTTAAAAGTGGCTAAACGCAATGAAGATTTGATGTTGACTGCTGTGTGTGTGTGTGTTTCAGGAGCACATGGGCGAAGTGTGTTCTCTCCAGCTGCTGACCTCGGTGAGGAAAATGGTGCTCACGCTGACGCAGCAGAACGACAACACCCGAGAGTTCATGCGCTTCTTTCACAAGCAGCTCGGGGGAATCCTGCAGGTAGCTGACGAAACACACACACACACTGCTGCTGCGACCAAGAACGGGAAGGGATGTGATGAGAGTTTTATTGTCTTTGAACGTCTAAAATCCTCCTCCTCTGTGTGTGTGTGTGTGTGTGTGTGTGTGTGTGTAGGACTCCCTGAGTAAGTTTTTGGGCCGAACGCTGCAGGACTGCGGTGAGGATCTGCTGGTGGAGATCTCCGAGATCCTCTTCAACGAGCTGGCCTTCTTCAAACTCATGCAGGACATTGACCAGAACGGCTCCAAACTGGCACGCAGGAGGCAGAGGCGCAGCGACACCGAAACCGCCACACACACGCCTCCTGCTGAGGTTTGTCCTAAAATCACCCGCTACGCTCTAGAAACTTCACACTTTAAGCCCAGTCTTGAGCTGCAGTACCAGTGGAGATTTACCGTTCAAACGCAAAGCTAGTCTAGGACTAGGCTTAATCCTCGACTGGGAAATCGACCCTCGATGTACGGCGTGAAACGGCTTCAACACCTTTATAGTGCACTACCTAGGGGTTAAGGAGCAAGTTTGGGTGCGGAATGTCCCCTGCTGTCTTCCTAGTAGTTTTGCTGGTTTTTGGAGCTCCTGATTTCGATCGTTTCCCGTGAAGGAGGCGTTTTTACCACTCACACCTCTTTGCTTTCTCCCGTTAGAGTAAGACGTCAGGAGAAGGAGAGAAGACCTTCTCGCCATCCTATTTTGACGAAGACAAGGTGAGTCTGCTAATCAGCTTTTTAAGGTTTGGAAAGTGCTGACATTTTAATGAGTAATGATGTAGTTAAAAACGTTTTATCCCCCGCAGGACCGAGATGAAACCGAGCCGGGAGGCCAAACGCATGGCGCTGAGCGGGAGAGAGAGCAGTCGGACAAGAAAGATGGACGGAGCAGCGTTGCTTCTGAGGAGGAGGAGGAGGAGGAAGACGGAGAGGGACTGCCGCTGTCTATTAGTGAGTTTTACTGTCTGACTTGTGGCTTTGTTTACAGTTGAAACCGTAGGTGGTTTTAGGTAGAAAAATCCAGCTTCCGTCAGAAGTTCTCCCTTCTACACGTCATGTCATTTTAAGTGTTAGCGAAGACCAGCTGAAGCAGCAAAGATGTGTTCCTGGGTTTTGTTTTGTCAGTGTGTTTAGTGAAGTCTGATTGAAAGTTGAAGTGTAAATAATTTGGGGTGTGTGTGTGTGTTTTAGGCCTGTCCAAAGCAGAGACTCAGGCGCTGAACAACTACGGCAGTGGTGAAGACGAGAACGACCTGGAGGAGGTGGAGGAGTTTGAGGCCGGACCTGTAGATGTGCAGACCTCACTGCAGGCCTCAGACACGGCTGAAGCCTCCCAGGTGTGTCTGCGTGTGCGTGTGTGTGTTGCTGTTTTGAGTTTAAACACTGCACTGATCAACACTGTCTCCTTGTTGTAATGGCAGCGTAATGGAACGTTACCCGGAGGAGCCGAAGAGGAAGCCAGATCGGCTCAGGAAATAACGGACAGCATCGAGGGTGTGTTTTAACATGGTCTCACACACACACACACACACACACTAGAGGTGTAAATCGCAGCAGGTGTTTATTCCTGTGTTTAAGCGGAGAGATGTAGATTTATGTATCTTTAAACCCTTAGTTCCGATACCAATACCTGGCTATCGGTGTATTTTTCTGTCAGGAGATTATTCTGAAATATTTGACTTAAACACTGTTCTCTTAAGTAAAACAGTGTAATAATTACACTACCGTATGTATGTGCTAAATTGTTTATTTTTAAAATAACATCTAAAATATTATTCCTTTAAACACAGTTGTGTAATTTTGTGACTGTCCCTTATCTGATCGATACCCGATCCAGCTATTTGAGTCCCATCCTCATATCGGATCGGTGCGTCCCTGCGTAGTACACACACTCTACTACCACGTGCTTCCTGTAGTCCTGTGTGTGTGCACGGCAAAGCTTCTGGTGCAAGGTTTGAAATTTTAGCTCCCGTTCTCTCCCCCGTGCAGTGCAAAGCCTGAAGGCTGAGCGTGTGGAGGTGGAGGAGGAGGAGGAGGAGCAGGAGGATGGAGGTGAAGCGCAGGAGGACGAGGAGGAGCAGGAGCAGATGAAGGAGAGCGCTGCTGCCTCCGTCAGCGCTACTGCACCCGATGCCAACCACGAAGAGGGATCCACCACCGGAACCGGCAGCCCTCACACAGACTCTCCTGTTATGGTCAACGCTGAGGTATGAACACACACACACACACACACTCACACAGATAGGTTAGCAATACATATTGTTTAAGTCGTGGTGTAAATTGTGTGTGTGACGAACAGGAGGTTGTATCTGGAAACACCAGTCAGAAATCGGATGAGGAAGATTTTGTCAAAGTTGAAGATCTTCCTCTCCAGCTCTCGGTGATGTGTGAGGTGAGTGTGTGTGTGTTGTGTTGTGTTGTGTGAGGATGAATGCTTCTGCAGTCTACAGAATGAGTTAGTCATCACTAAGATTCTGTGTGTGTGTGTGTGTGTGTGTGTGTGTGTGTGTGTGTGTGTGTTTAGGAGGAACTGTGTAAGCGGATCTCGGCTGAACAGAGGAACAATAATCTGTCTGTGGAGATCCTGAGTGGAAACACAGACAGACTTTCTGAACTCGTGGGCAACGCACACACACTCAAAGAGCCTGGTAACTACGCAGCGGCCGTGACTGTACCGTTACAACGAGGGATGCACGATACGGGGATTATTTCATGCTTATCGCTGCCAATACCGATAAATGAGGAAGTCGGGCGCATAAAGACCGGAGATTTCCAGTGCGCTTAAATAACGCCATGACATTCCTAACACAGCACCATGTGAGGCGAGCGTGAAAGCAGTCGAACGAGGGCACTGTACTTTTAAAAGAAAATCACTTCCCAAACAGAGTTGAGTGTGTAAAGACGAGATTTTGCTGCTGAACGTTCCACTGCACGCTCAGAATTTTGGCACAAAATTACACCATACATTTTCAGACGCGGGCCGGATAAAAGCGCTACCTTTCCCACATACAATAAATGCGTCATCAAATACCAGCGGCAAACATCGGGCAAATCTACGCCTCAGCCTGATATCGAGCATTATATAAAAGGTGTTTATCGGCCGATTACGATATGATTCCTGTATTATTGTGCATCCCTAATAACAGCGTATTGGAGAACTTGAACCACGATTTTTAGATGCAGCTTGGTCAGTCCTGTGAAGTGATGATTGCAGCTCCAGTAACTGACTCATGTTTTATTTTCCCCTCAACAGAAAGTGTTGGAGCCCAAAGCGCATGAAGCCTGACGCCTGTGCTACCGAAGCAGCATCTTTACTCCTGAAAATGTGATCGAGTTCCTCCAGACTCCAGCCTTCTTGTTCCGTTGGTTAGGGGTGGCTGAAAGGACGAGGTTTTGTTCTTAGCGCTTAGTTTTATGTTGAATGTTCTAGAGCAGCTGCAGAAGAGAGAGAGAGAGAGGAAGGAAAGCAAACGTCTCACGCTGTGGTGGATTCTGTAGCTTTTCTTTTCTTTCGTCTTCACACTGGAAACACCTTCAAACCGCAGCTACGTGTTGCATGTAGAATGCAGTTAGATCTTTCCTCTCCTCTTTTTACACTTTCTCCCTCACCGTCTCTCCTGTTTTCCACTAGTTTATTTTCTCGTCTCCTTCCTGCCTCTATCTGGCATGTGTTTTCCTCTTCTACAGCTTCATGCCCGTGCAAGGTTTCCTCAGCCTCGTTATGCACTTTGACCCCAGCGGCGGGTCCGTTATTCCTCCGTTTGAGATATTTAGGAGGTTGATTGGTTTATAACACTTAATGCTCAGATACGCTCTCCCCCTTCATTTCGCTGGTCACGTCGCTGGTCAAGCCTTAATTCACTTCTAAACGCCTGTCTTCGCTTCTCTGTTTTTGAAACGTTCCTGTTCGGTTCTGGACTCTCTTTCATCCTGTTGGATTGGGTTCATTGTGAATCGCAAAAGGATTGTCAAGGTTTTACGAGAATAAATAAAATAGATTTCTATCTTTTTCCCTCTGAAGGAAGTGTGTGTGTCTTGGTGTGTGCACGGTTAGGCTTTTCCCTCATGCTACATGACGACGGTCATTATGAGAATAAGTGTAACTGTAACTTTATTCATTGTGATTGAGTGAAAACGGTCATTAAGAGCCCAGCTCTGTTTAGAGAATTCATGCGTTACGAATTACGTACAACTGACCACTGTTTGTAGACACTTGTGCGGATTGTAGTTGACTCAGCTGTTCAACGTATGAGCTGCTGGATTAATGTTACACTTTACACTCACGATTGGGGCAGTTGGTAGCGTAACGGTTCAGCACTTTGGCCTGTCATCGGAAGGCCGCAGGTTGGAATTCCAGACCGGTAAAGGTACCGCTACGGTACTCGTGAGCGAGCTACCGTCCCCAAACACTGCTTCTTCACGGGTTGGTCAAATGCAGACGTCAGGTTTGGTTGTTCACAATGACGATCACCTTCACCACTCGGAGATAACCAAGTGCTAACACAGTGCTTCTTAATGGTGGCGCCTCCTTGTGGACGGAATAGAGAATGACACTAAAACTGGTCCGAATGCTGGAAAGCGGCGAGTCTTCTCATCTGCTACATGTGCTGATGCAAATCTCTAATCATTTTTATAAACCTCATGTATACAAAGTAACTGTGGCCGACAGAAATAAACGATAACGATACTTGAATTACGATGAAACTTGTAATTCCGTTTTAACCCACTAATCTCAACTGGACTGAATCTTATTATTTTCATTTGCCCAGTCTTCCCACCACATCCACAACTGTCCACAATAAGCACATGAATATTTACTGCTCACACTATACATAAATGTTACAGGAAAGTTGTTTTTCTACATATTTTTACATGTAGCTTCTTGTAGCAATTCATTAACTCAATCTGCGTGTTCTTTTCAGTTTTAGGAATGAATCAGGCCGCGTGTCTTATGTAATGAACGTGTCAAATAAAGAATATGTAAAGCAAAAGCACAGAAATAGTGCTAGTTTGAAATCCCAGAACAGCATTTTTGTAAACGAGTGACGAGAAACTGGCATTCACACGTCGGGGCAGCTGGAGTCGTAACGGTGGGGTGTTCGCCCCCTGATCAGAAGGTCGCAGGTTCGAATCCAGAACCGGTAAAGTTACCACTGAGGTGCTCATGAGCAAGGTACCGTCCCCAAGCAGTACTCCCCGGGCGCTTGTTAGCTGCCCACTGCTCCTTCACGGATGGGTTAAATGCAGAGGTCACATTTGGTTGTGGTGCACTGTGCTGTGCTGTGCTGTGGTGTGTTCACAATGACAATCACTTTTTTTCACTTTCACACATGGCGTGAAAATGTTAGCGTTTATGTTCAAATCCTGTGCTTTGTCGCCCTCTTGTGGCTAGAAATAGCAACGGCAGGTCCGAGATATTTGCTCATTTTCACCCAGTCAAAACCTATTGGTGATTGTCCACTCAAATGGACACTGTGCATGTCCTAAACATGTTGTTCCGCGTTTTAAATCATCAACAACAACAACAACAACAATAATAATAATGATGATAATAATAATAATAATTTCATTAAATTTAAATATTGAATACTTAAAGCTTATTTATTTCTTTATTTACTGCAAAGCCAAAGTAAACAAGTACGTAGAGTATAAAAGTATATAAAGCCCGGTAAAATCGGCTGCACTCCATCTGTTAGAAGCTGCTTAGATGCTGATGCTGCCAATGTGCCTTAAGAACATACACTAAGCAATACTTGTTTACACTCCGTCTCTTCACTTAACGTCACTTTCTTACTGTATTTATTGCGTTCGTTCTGTATTTATCGTGTTGCTTGTTGCACCTTTTGTGCTGTTGAGTGTAATGTTCAGTGTTACTATATGTTGCACCGGGGCCATGGGGAAACGCTGTCTCATCACACACTGTAGCGACTTTATGACAATAAAGAACCTTGAAACCTTGATAAGCACTAAACCTGCCACAATTCTCCACCACGAGATGTCGCTGCACAAGGGTGGCCCTAGACTGCGCCTGATTATAAAACTGTTAGTTCGACAAGGCGGTGTAGTTAATCATCTCTAACCAAACGCTCCAGCGGTGTTTACTTTGTCTCATCTGGGCTGGAGAGTCGCAAAAACGTCTCGGTCGTAAGTTAAAATCTACATTTCTTCTGCACTTTGGAGGCAAAGCACCACCGGGTTAGTTTGGAATCGTATGCAGTTACTGTAGTATTGCTAAACTCTGTCTGATTACAAATGCCCGTTAGCTCAAGAAAATGTTTTTTTTCTCATCCATATAAAACAAATTCTCTTCAAACAAAAGGACAGTTTGTAGTCATTGTTTTTTGACATGAGGATTTATTTGCGTGTACAACAGTAGCCCCAAACTCTGCCTGATTAAAAACTGCTGGCAAACTTCACCATCCAAACCAAAAATATATGAAAGGTGTTCATGTCTTTCATTTTTTGTCTCATTAGTATTTTCTGCATAACCAAATTCTGTTGTGAAGTGATAAAATGTGTTTTGTTTCTCAGATTTGCTGTGCGGCTCTGAAACTCCGGGTGATGGGGACGATGATGATGATGATGATGATGATGATGATGAACATGATCCTGTTGCTGTGTGATTTCCTGCTGGATCTGTTTTAAATATGATGTGAAAATAAAACAGATAGGAGAAAAATATGAAATGTCAAGAAGTAAAAGCGTTACATTGCTCTACTGTTTAAGTTTTGGCATTAAATGTACATTAGTGTACATGAGCGCTTCTGGCGACGTTTTCAAGGGCGTGTCCCATTTAAATTTATGCATACTTAGTATTTGAGACATTTAGTATGCAAAATGAGTGTGCATACTCAAAAAACTAGTACGCATTAGCCAATTAGTATGCATACTTACTTTTAAGTATGCATACTAAGTATGCAAGTATGCATAAAGGGTTTTCGACAAAAAGTGATCATTAAGTTCTAAAAGTTTCTTTTTGATATAGCGCATTTAAATATGAATCACAAATGCTTGAAAACAGTGTGTGTTGTGTTGGTTTGTGTAATGTAAAAATCTAATAACATATGAATAAATAAATTTATGTAAAATGAAATGCTCTTGATTTATATTTCGACATAAAACAATAAAAAGTCTCCAGACAAGTTTGCTGTAAGTAAGTGTCTAGTTGGATGTAGATATTTTAGAAATACAGCTATGTTTTAATATAGCTAATGCACATCACCAACGAAATCCATGCACTTAATTTTCATAGTATTAATCTTGTTTAATGTACACATTTCCATATTTGAAGTAGCTAAGTTGCTAGAACACGAATGAATGTGTAATGTTTAACGAGACGAAGTATAAAACGGGTGTCTTGCATACTTTAAATTGATTTCTGTATTTCATTATTAATCTGATTAAATAATTTTCTTGATAAATTTGCCGAGAGAAGGCCACGCCCTCATTTCGGTGAATGAAGTATGCACAACAATTAGTATGCGAAAATACTTTATTTGAGTGTACATGAGCGCTTCTGGCGACGTTTTCAAGGGCGTGTCCCATTTAAATTTATGCATACTTAGTATTTGAGACATTTAGTATGCAAAATGAGTGTGCATACTCAAAAAACTAGTACGCATTAGCCAATTAGTATGCATACTTACTTTTAAGTATGCATACTAAGTATGCAAGTATGCATAAAGGGTTTTCGACAAAATTTGCCATGGGAGCGTCCCAATTCTATTTTTCCATACTTTTTAGCATTTTGAGTATGTTAGTATGCAAAAATAGTATGAATACTCAGAAAATGAGTAGGCACGGTCAAATTAAAAGTATGCACACTTGGTTGTTGAGTATGAACGCGTATTTCCCGCGTTTCTTTATTAAGTTTTATTGAGAAATAGACCATTTAAAAATAGTACGACACTCACATCATGTAGTATTTTAATTGTACTGTTGTTTTTTGAAGAATGTCTTCACATTACTGCGTTTTAAAGCGAGTTATTAATTATTTTAATGCTTAGTATGGGGCATTTACAGGGGCAGCTATCAGGCATCTATGTGGACACCTATTGAAGTATTCTTTTCGTTTAATGCTGTTTACTAGAGATGTAGTATGCAAGACAAGACTGTCAAAGCAGAAGACAGTCTAGAGTTAAAATGTCATTTTATGTGCTCCTCATTGTCACCAGATTTTAAATACAATTAGAAATGTAGCAACGCATATTTCATGTCTTCATTTGTTAGCTAGTCTTAAATACCTGCAGTGCTCTCTTGTTTTATTTTGAGCGAATCTTTATTGCACTAACCTGCTTAACACAATAAACAATACAGCCACAAGTCAGAGTTTACTGCATCTCCTTTGAAGGAACGGTTTAACCGCAAGAACAACAGTTGAAGAAACATGAGGTCAGTACACATAGTGACTTATCAAAGTCTCAGTTTGTACATTTGTAAGTAGAAGAGTAGCAGCATTGAGTAGAAAACAGCACATAATACAGGAACAGATCAGTAGCACGGATTGTCAAATCATCAGCAACAATACAACATAAATAAGTGTGCATGTGTCAATCCTGATTGGAAACGTCTGACAGTCCCAAGATGTTCCTGAGCATGATCTTGGCAGCCTCAAAGTGGATAGTCTTAAGACTCATTAGAGATTCCGAAGGGACAGTAATATAGAGAAATAACCACCTGTGACCAAAAAAAAAGAGATGAAATGAAGTATTTGTTACCGTACTTGGAAAGATGGAGAGGAAAGATATTAATCAAAAATTCTGTTTACTGTTAGGGAAGATTTGTACTCCTCTACTATCATAAAATAAAACACAAAGCCAACATTACTCTGTGTGTTTTATGTTTTCTGTAAGTTTTCATGAGTTTGACTTTCATTATAGCTTAATTAATCAACACACATGCAAGCCAATTTCCAAAATACGTCCCAAATTAGAGAGTCTCCCACGCAAAGATGAATGGGTCTCATTCAGTTACCTTTCTTTCAGGTTTTACGGGGATCCTGATTTGCCAATGTTCTCTTACTTGAGATTTGCTGAGATTTCCTGTCAAAACAGAATCTATGAATGCAGATCACTCTTTTGTCACAGTTTTATTGCAGTGTGTTTTTGTACAAAACAGTAGCGTATTTGGTTTCCCATTCTAAAGTTGTATAATGTTATAATATTTAAATGTAAACTTTCTTTATCACAGGAACAAACTTGTAAACAGTGTAAGAACACATTACAAATCCAACCAACTTCTTAAAAACATATTTAAGAAAACGCTAAATACACTATTGTTGAATGATGCCCTAAGTAATTATGAGTACTGAAAGTACAGTGCATTTCTCCTTTCTTTTAGGTTTAGTTTAGCAATATTTAGGCAAGTTAATCCAAGGCTTTCATTATTTGTGCATGAACAACGTCTGGCTGGTTTCTTGCTCATGGATTTAACCTGGTCTTGGACTAAATTGTAGTACTAATGGAGATTCACCATTCAAAATCAAAGGACTAGGCTTAATCCTCGACTTTGAAATTAGGGCCAGTTTTCCAGACAATGATTAAGCCTAAGACTAGGATCTCCAGATTGGTTTTGTAGAATTTCTTGTTGAGATGGCAGGTGTTTTAAAACAGGCAGATTTTGGAGCTATCGTTTTTGGGTGACATCAGTAGTTCACTTGGTCCAGAATTAACAGTTTTAAATCAACTAAAAGACCAATAGAAAATGTAATCCAGGGCATTATAATTTGTGTGTTTAAATTACTGTAAAATTAAAAATTCTAATCATAAAAGCATTGTTTTCCACTTACCTGCTTTTGATGCACCCATTCTTATCTTGCTCTTTTAGAATCCAGTCAGTGAACTCAGAGCATCTACCTTCAAATTAAAGAGAGCAATTTGACTACTAGACACACCTACATTTTTGCCAAACATTTAATGTTGACCTTGTACATTTCAACATAAAAATTGGTCTTGATTAAACTTGTTTTTCTTCCACTTCCTGGTTCAATATCATGAGCCAATCTAAGAAGATCTGGCTGTGACACTTCATAGCACACCCAGCTCATAACACACCCCCATCACCCCACACCCACCTCATTCTGTGCATTCTGAGATACTACTAAGATTAACCTCCAGAAGTCGCACCAAAAGAGCAGGCCTAAAATATGCCCAGCAGCTGTGCTAAAAATAAAAAAAGTTCTGAAAACTTTAATTTTACTTAATTTTAAAACGTGGAACTTCTGACCAAAAAAAATCAAATACAACCTACTCCACAGAGAGTGGGAATGACCTCTCTCAAAGCCTTCACCTCACCTTTTAAGGCCCCAACACCCATTACCAACTCATTCACCACACCACCATGACCAGGATTTGAACCCACAACCTCCAGCACCACAGACACTACTCTTACCGTCTGAGCCACTGTGCCACACACATGCCCAAGCTTTTTTTGGGGAGGTCTTATCTTGAATGTCTAGACAACACAAAACAAACCAGAGACAACAGTCCCAGATGCAGTCTGGTGTGGCACTGTATTACTCACTGTGATTTGACCTGTTGTTTGTTTGTTGATTGAAAACTTAATAAAGCATTTTCTCAAATCAAGTGAATTCTCTTACAAGATGGTCACATTTTACTAGATATGACTCAAACATGCACTTTTTATTTTTACCACCTTTCAAATTGTTTATAAGGTCCTACAACATGTAATGAAAAACACATTAATAAGGCTGAGGGGAGGGGATTCATATTTAAAATAAGGTGGTTTATTTTTCAATATTTTCAAGCAAACAAATTTGATGACAAATCCCAAACAGCAATAAGTAAAAGGTTACATACAACATAAACCAAAGGCTCAATTAAAGAAGGTATAACTTATAGTCAGCAGTTTGTAATGACTATGAAAGACGTGTATTTACGCTGGAAATGATGGAATGTACAGCTCTGGCACGGAACAATGGGACTCATTCATTTTTCTAAACTATGCTATAAAATTTGCCTAAGGGTGTTCCTCAGCAGTTGCAGTTTCTGTTCTTACCTAGAAACAAATCTTAAATAAGAAAACACTGATGAATGTCAGAGTCTTTGTGAAAATTGCACAAGTAATTTTAAGGTCATGCTTCTTCTTAAGAATGGTTGCTAAATGAGGCCAAATCAAGCTATATTTACATTTAACACAACACTGTTCAATTTACATACTTACATTTATACACTTTTATGTATAGTTTATGAGCAATGCAGTATAGTCTCATTAATCCAATTACATCTAAAAGTTACATGCATTATAAACAACGTCCTTATTCCAGACCAAAAGGAACAGGAGAGTATGGAGCTAAAGGATTACATACATAGTTTTCTTACTGATTAAGAAATCCAATTGGATAAAGGTAAAAAAGGACTTGGACTTCGATAAATGTAAAAAAAGTATATACACATATCAGACATTCATGTATTTTTCTTACAGCTACAAGTTTTGGGGTGGTCTAGTGGTTAGGATGCTCACCTGTAGACCGACCACCACAAGGTCCCTAAGCTAGACCCTTACAAGCCCATATTGCTCTGGAAATGGAAAAGTCGCTCTGAGACAGAGCGTCTGTTAAATGCCAAAAATGTCAGGTGAAATGAAAACGTAGCACCAATCTGAGCAGTTACTTCAGACTTAGACTCAACAGGTAGTTCAGATTGGTGCAAAAACTCCCCAGAAAGCTATGGATTTTACGGAGCATCATTGATGAAAGGGTACATACTGTATCTCTGAGCCTCTTTCTCAAGTGATGAGTGATGAAAACCAGTAACGATAACATTCTGACAGACATGCTACTGTTTGTGCATTCTACCGTCCTGCATTAACACTTTGATTTGGGCTTCGTTCTGTTACCTTTAAATCTCACACGCACCGCACTTTCAAACTTCTTCTTTTCATTCTGTGATTATGATCTTTTCAGTATAATCGTGTTTATTCAGTAGACGCTATTTCCACGCGCCGACCCGCCTCTGCTTTGAACCCTGCGCCGGAAGTCCGCTTCGTCTTTCGTCTGATTGGTCAGCAGCAAGACGCGAGATCTCACTCATTGGAGGTTATTAAATGAAATAATTTTTGTATTTTTAAGTGTTATTTCGTCATTTCAGTAAATCCTACTTGTTATTAATTGCGTATAGTCAGATAAATACCTAACCCCCGAATCAGCATTAACTGCAGCTCTTTGCTGACATCCGGTGGTTAACACAAAAATGTCACATTTCTTAGCATCACTTCTCGACTATACTGGTTATTATTTAGAGAAGAGTAAATATTTTTCAGTATTAAATAAAATGCTATATGCTTTGTTAAAATTTAAAGTAGATGTAGTTTTTTCCCCTTGTTTCCGTGTGGCTTATGAACACTACAAAAATGGCGGAAACTAACGGTTTTGATGAACGACAAGAAATAAATCATGTTTTCCACGGTCACCAGGTAATTATATAGTTATTTACACATTTCAGCAACATGTCTTCAACATGTCTTCAAAACTTAAGAAAGCCGAGATCTAACACGAGGTTAACCATCCCAAAGCTAACAACGATAAAACCTGTTCAAAACTACCTTCCCCATCATGCAACGCTCACATTTTCCCACCTTTTATTGACGCTAATAAAATCAGCGTCATTAGCATGTGAACGCCAAACTGTAGAAGTTAAAACAAGAGACAGCAGGTCTAAGGTGAGATATTGACAGTATTTAACGAACAAAACGCGTAAATATCGCTTTATTGTAACAGCTTAAGCAACCAATTCGCTAACTCGTCAGCTTTTAAGCGAACATTTACTATAAAGTTTAAAGTTACTTGTTAATTCAGGCTAATTAGCGTTATTTTAATGCTATAAATTCCCTTTGTTCCACTAAAAGTAGCTTAGGTTTTACTTAGTTTAAGTTCTGGAATATATGAAAACATATCATAACATAGATTCTACTTTTATTCTTGAAATACACTCCACAAGTGTTTAACACGTTTTAATTTACACCCTGAACGTCTGCTAGAAAACACGTGTTGCACAATTTCTTGCTGGTTGTAAACAATCATTATTACATTTTAAACGCTTGAATGGAGCTCCTAATCTCCTAGATTGAATGGCATGAATCTATCTGCTTTTCTGGGATATTTTTATTTATTTTTAACCAATGCTAGTTTACACCTGCGTTTCCCAATCCCAGTCGTCACGGAACACCGCTGTGCACAGATTCGAGTTTGCGACCCACAGCACAGCTGATGATGCTACTGATGAGCTCATTAGCAATGTAGCATCGGCGTGCGGCGGCGCAGGAAATCCCGAATCTGTGCGGAGCGGTGTTCCACCAGGACTGGGATTGGGAAACGCTGAGTTAGGAGTCACAGAGGAAAGTTCTGGAACATCGTGATGTCTTACATAATGTGATTCAGTGCTGTACATTTTGAAGTAACTCAGTAGTTGTATCAGCAACCGACAGACCTCTTAAAATAACGTGTTTGTCTGCCTGTTGGTGAACTAGGCACTAGAGTCTTGCTCCTTTTTACGCAACACCATGACTTACTGTTGATGCTCGGGGTGTGTGTGTGTGTGTGTGGGGTGTGTGTGTGTGTGGGGTGTATGTTTTGCGTGCAGGATGACGGATTTGGATTTAGTAGGGAAGTTGCTGCGGGCGGTGCTGCAGAGTAGCAAGCACGGCGTGGCCCTGGCGCGGCTGCAGTCCGACTACCGGAGCCTGACCGGGGAGACCATCCCCTTTCAACAGCTGGGATTCAGCAGCCTGGAGTGTTTCCTCCAGAACATCCCCAGTGTGGTCCGCATGGAGCGCTCCCGATCTGGGGAGGTCAGCCACAGCCTCACATAAACACACACACACTGCTGTGGGGGAGTTTTACCTTGCTGCTTGTTAATGTGGCACTGCTGATAGAACTGAGCACGCAGGTGGTGTGTAAAGGTGTGCATGAGTGTTTGGTGCTCTAACACTTTATTACACTCCAAAGTGGGATGTGGGTGTAAGAGGGTGCCTGTGTTTGGTTGGTGGGGTGTAAGAGAGTGTGTGTGTGTGTGTGTAGGTGGTGTGTTTCGCTGTGGTATGTAAGGAGACGGCCCACATTGCTCAGCTGGTGGCCAGGCAGAAGGACTCCAAGAAAAAGAGGTGCTCTCACTCCTCCAGCAGCCACATGAGGAGCAGGAGCTCACTCTTCACACTCAACAGTAAGGCCCTGTCCACACTGGCGTTCCAATCTTGTATACTTGAACACACTCTGAATGCTCTATGTGTTTTTGTTTCATTTTGTAGCTGAGCTTGACTGACTTCAAAAAATATATAACTGCAAGCAGTGATTACGGGGGCCATGCAGTTTGCAGCTTTATCAGTTTTTGACGAATCAAAGTGGACAGACGTTGAAATATGACACGTTTCATCCTTTTATCTAGGGTGCTACGGTTCAAAAGTTCAAAACGCAGAGAATCTGAGCTACGGTTATTATAGCGCCACCAACTGGCAGGGTGGTGCAATTTGTTTTTTTTTTTGCCTGAGTAGTGGGTGGGGTTTGTGACTTAACAGCCAAATTTCAAAGCTGTAGTTAGGCAAAATGCAAAATAGCTTATTATACCGCCACCAAATGGCAGAGTGGCACAATTTTTTGTGCCTGAATATTGGGTGGGGGTCCCAGACCTACCTGCCAAATTTCAAAGCTGTAGCCCACCCAGAGCCGGATTTCTATGACACTCAGTGTGTGGCATTGCAGTCCTAGGCCAAGCCCACCACATTTATTTGCATATTACAGAAATATGAAGACCTAAATTAAAAATGTGCTTGGTTCAACATTTATTCAGCAAAATGCAAATTTTTTTTGGAAAAATGCAAAATAGCTTATTTTTTGCCTGAGTAGTGGGTGGGGTACCGGACTTACCTGCCAAATTTCAAAGCTGTAGGTCTTACAGATTTTTCTCCACAACGCATTTTAAGGCAGGAAAAAAAAAAAATCAGCACAATTCCAATAGGGTACCACGCAGTGTTCCACTGCATGGCCCCCTAAAAATCAGAAAATATTGTTACATTCTATAATCTTAGTGAGTAAAAAATAAATGTTATTTGTTATCAAATATTTTATTCTATATCCAGATGGATTCCTGATGGATAAAGAGGTGATTCCTAACCTAATTGTCTTCATAGTACTAAGCCATAGAATATCTCTACATAATAAAAACTCTGCAAGCCAATAAAACACACTGTTCTTACATTTTCTAGTAGTTATGTCTACAGCTCCAGCACTTTTACACTACATAAAGCTAATTCAATACAGTGTCAGCATTTACAAATTAGTCAGATGAGTCAGAATCACAAGACTTTGAACTTAACGGACATTATATTGATTCCTCTGTATGTGAAGCTATATGTGAATAATACAAAAACGGAAATAATTGTGCCGTTATCAATGGCATTTGCCCTGATGTGAACACATCCTCTGTATTTGTTAGCATGCGTAAAAATGTAGTTGTAAATCCCTAATAATTTAAAAGGAAAACGAGATATGGCATTGGTAACACTCACATCCAGCTCAGTTTATTCACCACACTTATTTGGCTGTTTTCTGTTTGTGTCTCCAGCAAAACCTTGCCGGCAGCCTGGTGACATGGCGGACACACGTCCAATGCCGAGCTCCTCCTCTCAATCTTCACGCCCCTCCACACAAAGCCCCACCCCCCAGAACAAGAAGCCAGTCGGGTTAGTGGAGGAGGAGAGAATACCCATACAGCTGCTTCAGCCTGGGCTTTTACAATCCACTTGGCATAAAGGGCTTGCAGTTTGGGCTTTATTTCTAGTAGATCTAGCTTCATGCTAATTTGCCATGTTCAACTTTGTCACCATCAGGCCAGTGCGAAGTGCTGCCCAGCAGGAGCTGCTGACTCCGCCTGCCACTCCCCCCTCGGTCCCGGGTTCAAGTGTGGCAATAAGGCAGAGGCTGAGGGATCTGCTGGCCAACTACCAGCACGGCCTGTGGGTCAGCGCTCTGCCCACACTGTTTTACAAGGCATTCAGGTGGGCGCTACCGCAGAATCAAGCACTTAAACACTGACGTAGCTGAGGTTCTCATGGCTTATTCTCATAAGGTAGCTTTGTGTCTCCATGGAAGAAGTATCTGAGAGGTTAAATATCTTCCTCCACCTCCTTTTTCCCTGTCCCAGGATGGATTTCCCCCAGCAGCTGCTGGACGACCTGTCCCTGCTGGGGGACACCTGTGTGGTGGAATACCCGCTGCCCGAGCAGCGCTACGAGGCCGTCCTGTACCCTCTGCCCTCCCCTGCCCCAGTCACGCCTCCGCACCGCCCTCGGCCGCGGCCTTTGCTCCTTGGCAACCCCAACGTGCCCCCGCTGCCCCTCCCTAACGACGACTTCCCGTCCATGCTTTTGATGGAGGCCAGCCGCACCAATGCCGTCATTGTCAGGTGAGGTTGACAAGGTGTTTGGAGTGTGTGTTTTGGGGGTTGCACTTCCGCATTCTGTTTATCAGCACGTGCAGCTGCAAATCGCGCTGCGTAAAGCCACGTTGAATTCCACTGGAGATCCGTGCCGTCGTTCTTAGTTTCTGACTGACGCAGAACGGTGGCGCGTTGTTGTGAAGATGTAAACAAGTCAGCGTGTAAAATTGGTCGAGGAGCAGCTTGAGTCGTGAGGTACAAGCGTGTGTGTGTGTGTGTGCGCGCGTGCGTGCGCCCGCCCGCCCACGTGTAGGTATGTGGGGGAGGGCTACTCAAAGGCCCTGGACAAGCTGGAAGAGGAGATGTTGGTGTTCTACAGCACCTGGGGGAAGGGGCACAGGCTGCAGGCAGTGACGCTGGGCCAGCTGCTGGCGGTGGGAGTGGAGCAGGACGTGGTGCTGAGGGCACAGGCACAAGACCTCACCACCCATCACCCTAAGGTAGGACACACGGTAGAAAACTGAACTGATTTGAAGTGGTCTTACACCCTATAGCTCCCTCCTCAGCTAATATAATGGGCAAAGCTGGTTTATTTGTAAAGCACACTGTACACATATATAGTGCTTGGGGTGGGGGTGTGTGTACGTGCAGGTGTACTATGTGGACCATGGCTTCTCAGAGCTGGTGAGGAGAGAGCAACTCTTCCAACTTCCTGCCCAGTTCCTCACGCTACCGTTCCAGGCCACCAGCTGCCAACTTGCAGGTAACAAGCCCGCTTCCTGTGTTTGTGTAGATTTATGGGTGTGGGTGTGTGTGATCTCTTTTCTGTGTGTCTCAGGCCTGGAGTTCTTCAGCGAGGAGGCGGCCGTCCTCAAGACCCTGGAACACTTTGTCTGCGGCCGCACGCTATTGGCCGAGCTGGTACAGCGTGACGTGGCCCCGCCCCTGGTGGTTCTGTACGACACTTCGCAGGAGACAGATGTCAACATCAACGCCGCCTGTCTTCGTGCGCTGCAGGACAAGAGCATGGAGAACCCGATGCAGGCACGCAGAAATACACACACACACACACACACGCATGCCTTTTACAGGTTGTGTTTTAACTGTGTTGCACACCGTCTCTGCAGGTGGGCAGCTTGTACACCAACATCTGCATCACCAACGTATGTTTGGACGGCGGCGTGTACTGCCAGCTACCGTGCCGAGGGCTAGCCAAGCTCCGGGTCGTCATGGAGAAGATCGAGTCCTACCTCCGCTCCCAGGTACAGTCAGACAAGATGTGACTTCTAAGTAGGACAATTAAGCAAAAACAAATTGCAAACAGACATTCAGAACCTCTGATCCATGTAGTTTGCGAGTACGTAGTACCACCATTTCCCTTAAAGGGGACCTATTATGCAAAACTCACTTGAAAAAAAAACAAACAAACGTTATAATAGGTCTATGGGCTATAAAAAACATGTTCATGAAGTTCTTTGAACGAAATCACTCTCACATAAAAATATATCACCAGGCTTATTCTTCAGTTTGGCTTCCGTTCAAAACACGCGGTTTCAGGACTCTGTTCCTTTTATGCAAATAAGCTGTTGCTGTTGCCCCACCCACCCCTTACGCTGCACCTTGAACAGACGTGAAAATGGCAACGCGTGCAGCCTTCAGTGTTTCATAAACACGATAAACTTGTGTGGAAGCAACTAACAGCACCGAACACAGCACGGCATCCTATTTACAATGAACAGACAAACAACACTTCACTTAATCCGGCAGCGCTAAATCCAATGCGTTGGCTTAAACTTTACTTGTCCGCAACTCCAATAGCGACGGGGAAAAAAAGGTAACCTTTACCCACCGAAATTGGTTGCTGCTATTCGCCGTGGCTGTCATGTTTTGGCTTAAGGGCTTCCAACGTGCGCTGAAAAACGTGCGTTCAAAGTCCATGTTATGAGGAATGGTTCTTACATATACCTCATGATAGTGAATCACCTCTCTATAATGCTGGCCTTTTGCAATACGAAGTGATGCTACAACAGCAAACGTTAGCCTAGAGCAGCGGTTGGCAACTCCGGTGCTGGAGGGCCGTGGTCTAGCACGTTTTAGTGATTTCCCTGCTCAGAAACACCTGGTTCACCTCACCAGTTAATTGTCAGGTTTAGTGAATGTGTTTGAGGAGAACTACCATCAAACTGTGCTGGACACCGGCCCTCCGGGACCGGAGTTGCCTACCCCTGGCCTAGAGTAAGGGTTTTTACATGCTGGCCGCCTCCATTGTGGATAACATGACAATATTTCAACGTTTTAACAAGCATTACTTTCAGAAATTATCGAGCTATAAAATAACTCGATTGTCTGTGTGCTGCATTTGCAATTTGGATTGGATTACAACTCCAAGCAGGTGTGGGGCTAGCAGTACTGCTAACGGGCCACCGATTAAACTGTCAAAAACTAAACGATACGAAACGAACAGGCTGGTTACTTAACTGCGATAGAAACACAATTCTTTATTTGAAAGTACTTACATATCCCTCATCTGTTGACTTGCCACGGATAGTAGGCACAGATCCCCCCGTCAGAAGAAGTTTGCTGGCTAATCCTGATGTGTACTGTCCGAGGTTCTCAAAGCAGTCTGCCTTGAAGTGGTTCGCACAAACCGCAAGATTCTTGTCGAGAATTGCTGGGACATGGCCATCGAAAATGAAATGGAGCCACGCATTTCTTAGGTTTTCTTTGGCTGGGACATAGTGGAGGGATTTGTGCTGTTTTTTGCAGCCAACAACACAACACTTCATGTGTAACTTGCCTTTGCATGGAGCCATAGCGCTCAGCTTATCCATACTCGTAAAACTAGCGGACGAAATGGCGGATCTTCAACTAATCTAGTGGGTGGGGTCTTGACAGATGAGGGGTGGTTCTATGCAAATTCTATGCAAATTGGCCCAGTTGGAACTCATACTTGGCCCTCCGTCTAAACGGCTCATTTTGAAAGGGCATGTAACTGTGAAGAATAAAGCTGGTGATATCTCTTTATATGAGAGTGATTTTGTGCAAAGAACTTTATGAACATGTTTTGTATAACCCACAGACCTATTATAACTAAAGTGAGTTTTGCATAATATGTCCCCTTTAACTAATTAGCAATGGTGTGTCCAGATGTCACTGGATCTGCTGGTGTCCACGCCCTTCTGTGGCAAAGTGTGTTTGGCTCGGCACCAAGGCTCATGGTCCAGAGTGGAGGTGAGGAACACAGTTTGCACACGTTCATGTTTAAGAAGCTCTTACTGACTTCAGTGTGTGTGTGATCAGATCACAAACCTGCATGGGAATCGTGTGCTGGACGTGCTGTTCATGGATTTGGGCCTTCCTGCCTCGCTGGAGGTCAGTGATCTCCGAGAGATTCCGGCACTCTACCTGCGAGAACTTCTCACCATACCTGCTCAGGTAAATGATATTACACCTGACCTTCACCGCAGAAACCAGCATGTCCTACAAATTTACAAGCAAGTCCACACTTTGGCCAGTTCAAAAGCAGTGACCCAGTCAGCTTGGCTACATGTGCACTTGCTTTATTTGTAATGGGAAAACATTTGTTTGTTGTACAGCACGGTTTCTGGTGCCAATGGAAATATGGCATTAGTGTCTGATGTTAGTGCCGAGATCTGGACTAATACTAGATTTGCTGCTGTTTTCCTGTGTGTGTAGGCTGTCAAGTGCTGCCTGGCTGAGCTGGAGTGGGGGGACGTTGTGTGTCCTGATGCTGTGTTGTGGCTCAGAGAGGTGCTGCTCGCGCCGGGTGAAAATAGTGTGAAGGTTTGAGCCTCACTTCCTGCATTGCTCTCTGTCAGAACTGGAACAAAGCCCTAGTTTTTGGAATCAAGGCATTGTTCACATGTTCAGTGTACTTTCCACTTAAAAACACTTTAACCAAATGATCGTTAATCAAAGTAAAATTCTTGATTAATGGTCATATCCCTAACCACGTGTGTGTAGATTTCTCACCTGGACTCAGCTGGACAGTTACACGTCTACCTGTTCCGTGGCTCCGGCCCCCACAAGCGCACTGGCAGCGTCAACCTGCAGCTTGCCGCCTCCTCGCTCTGGCAGAAACAGCAGCAGCAGCAGCGTGTGGTCCTCCGCAGCCCTGCCCCTGACTCCACTCGCAACCTGCCTGAGACACAGAGCCCTGCCCCCTTAGAGCTCCCACCTCCACTGCTACAGCTGCCCCCTGCTGGACACAACCTGGACGTGCTGGTGTCTGTGGCGTGTCACCCCGGCCACTTTATGCTGCAGCCGCTGCAGGAGCTCGACAAGCTGGTGGTGCTGATGGGAGAGATGATCCTTCACTACAACCAGCAGGAGCCCAGCGCCGTCACCGTGGAGACAGGATGCATCTACGCCGCCAAGATCGACACCAAGTGAGCCCTTTGTCAAAGGAGATGTTTCATTGTCTGGCTAGCGTATGGAGGGTGGTGGTGTGCTGACGATTTCCCTTCTCTCCACCAGTTGGCATCGGGTGCTGGTGAAGCGGGTGCTGAGTAACGACATGGTAGCTGTGTACGAGGCTGATTATGGAAAGCATGAGCTCGTGCACAGCTCTCAGCTCCGCCACCTCATCAAAGAGTTCCGCCAGCTGCCCTTCCAGGGGATCCCTGCTCGGCTCGCAGGTCACTCACACACACAGTTTCAGACTGACCACTCCATCCAGATTACTACTTTCTGGTTTACAAACTAAACCTTCTAATGCACTTTCCAGTTTGTCCACTCCATTAACATTTAATCCCCAACTCTATTGTGCGTCCAGGAGTGAAGCAGTGCAGCTGGGACGAGGAGGCCTCCATAGTGTTCCGCAGCCATGTGGAGCGGCGCCCGCTGGTGGCCCAGATCGAGTCGGTGCAGGAGGGGGCATGGCCGTGGGAGAGGAGGCTGTCCGTCTACCTAGTGGACACCTCGCAGGACGACCGGGATGTGTGGATCCACCGTATCATGTTCGAGCTCACAGAAGAGCTCAGCAAGGCTGTGTAGAAGGCCCCCCCAAACTTCGGATTTGCCTTTGTTTGTGATTTTTTTGTTTTGTTTGCCTGTGTGATAAATAAAACAAAGCAGTGTTCTGGAACTTTGTGTGTTTGTGATTCACTTGCGCAAACTTGTGGTGGATGTCAGAAATAACCGCTTCACCTGGTCAGCAGTACAGTGAGGGTACAATGATAGCATGTGTAGTGTCCTTTTTTTTTTTTAATGTATATATTCTTGGTTATAGCTACAGGAAAATAAATCATCCGATTACTGGTCTCCTCATTTAAACTGGGCTTAGCAGGATTACCGTTTAAAAAGAATTAAAAATACAAATCAATACACCTGTGGGCGCGCGCAATTTCAACTTCCTGTCGCGTGTTTGGGAGTGAGGCGTTGCGCTAATCGTTCACAAGCATGGCCTCAAGTGGAAAAAATCAATAAATTATGTGGAACCTTCACCTTTACTTTGTGTTTAGTAAAGAAGACAGCTGTAAATATGTAATTTTAAAAAAACCATTTTAAAACACATTCGATTAATTTTGCAGCTGTACTGAGTGCTAACTTTGAATATCTGATTAATTAAAATTTGCCATGAATTCTTTAATTTTAATTCATTATCAGAAGTTAATTTTCAGTCTGTTGGCGGTGACAATGAACATTATTGTTTTAACGTCTTGCTGTAAATTTGGTGCATTTAATGCTGTTGGAAACTGATGAAATATTGTGTTTTAATTGCTGAGTAATATTACAACCATTGCTTACACACGTCATTATTAGGCTAAATGGTGTTTTAAAACGACTTGATGTCTGGTTATTATTTAGAGATAAGTAAATATTTTTTAGTATTAGATCAAATGCTATATGCCTTGTTAGACAGTTAAAATTTAAAGTAGATTTCTTGTTTCCGTGTGACGTATGAACACCACAAATGGCGGAAACTAACGGTTTTGATGAAAGACAAGAAATAATTTTCCACAGTCATCAGGTAATTATATAGTTATTTACACATTTCAGCAACATGTCTTCAAAACTGTCGAGCTTAAGAAAGCCGAGATCTAACACGAGGTTAACCATCCCAACGCTAATAACGATAAAGCTGGTTGATAAACTACCTTCCCCATCATGCAACGCTCACATTTTCCCACCTTTTATTGACGCTAATAGAATCAGCGTCATTATCATGTGAACGTAGAAGTTAAAACAAGAGACAGCAGGTCTAAGGTGAGATATTGACAGTATTTAACGAATGAAACGTGTAAATGTCGCTTTATTGTAACAGCTTAAGCAACCAGTTCCCTAACACCTCAGCTTTTAAGCGACCGTTCACTATAGAGACTAATGTTACCTTGTTAACTCGGGCTAATTAGCGTTATTTTAATGCTATAAATTCCCTTTGTTCCACTAAAAGTAGCTTAGGTTTTACTTAGTTTAAGTTCTGGAATATATGAAAACATATCATAACGTAGATTCTACTTTTATTCTTGAAATACACTCCACAAGTGTTTAACACGTTTTAATTTATACCCTGAACGTCTGCTAGAAAACACGTGTTGCACAATTTCTTGCTGGTTGTAAACAATCATTATTACATTTTAAACGCTTGAATGGAGCTCCTAATCTCCTAGATTGAATGGCATGAATCTATCTGCTTTTCTGGGATATTTTTATTTTTAACCAATGCTAGTTTACACCTGCGTTTCCCAATCCCAGTCGTCACGGAACACCGCTGTGCACAGATTCGAGTTTGCGACCCACAGCACAGCTGATGATGCTACTGATGAGCTCATTAGCAATGTAGCATCGGCGTGCGGCGGCGCAGGAAATCCCGAATCTGCGGAGCGGTGTTCCACCAGGACTGGGATTGGGAAACGCTGAGTTAGGAGTCATAGAGGACATTTCTTGGAGGAAAGTTCTGGAACACCGTGATGTCTTACATAATGTGATTCAGTGCTGTACATTTTGAAGTAACTCAGTAGTTGTATCAGCAACCGGCAGACCTCTTAAAATAACGTGTTTGTCTGCCTGTTGGTGAACTAGGCACTAGAGTCTTGCTCCTTTTTACGCAACACCATGACTTACTGTTGATGCTCGGGGTGTGTGTGTGTGGGGTGTGTGTGTGTGTGGGGTGTGTGTTTTGCGTGCAGGATGGCGGATTTGGATTTAGTAGGGAAGTTGCTGCGGTTAGTGCTACGGCGTGGCCTTGGCGCGGCTGCAGTCCGACTATCGGAGCCTGACCGGGGAGACCATCCCCTTTAAACAGCTGGGATTCAGCAGCCTGGAGTGTTTCCTCCGAAGTGTCCCTGCGTGGTGCGCATGGAGCGCTCCCAATTGGGGGAGGTCAGCCACAGCCTCACATAAACACACACACTGCTGTGGGGGAGTTTTACCTTGTTAATGTGGTAGTGCTGATAGAACTGAGCAAAGTGGCCGGGGTGACATGCCACAGACACCAGCACGTCCAGGTTGTGTCCAGCAGGGCGTAGCTGCAGCGGCAGGGGTGGGAGCTCTGAGGGGGTGGGGCTCTGAGTCTCAGGCGGGTTGGGGGGTGGAGTCAGGCTAAGAGCTGTGGAGGATCACACGCTGCTGCTGCTTCTGCTGGACGATGTTCCAGCACTGGACATGTCGTCCAGCAGCTGCTACGGGAAACCCATCCTGGTGCGGGGAAAAGGAGGTGGGGGAAGATATTTAACCTCTGACATTCCTCTGTGACTCCTAACTGAATGACCCTGCTCTAGGTCACATAACTCAGTTTTGGCCATACTGTAAATCCCCTTGTCGTGTAGTTTAAGCGAAGTCAGATCCTATACCTGCACAAATCAGTCTGTAAATATTTCAACTCACCGGTCTGTTCACTGGTTTTATGAAGATATATAGTGTAAACTAGCATTTGTTTAAAAAAAAAAAATCCCAGAAAAGCAGATATTCGTGCCATTTAATCTAGGAGATTGAGCTCAAATTAATCGTTTAAAATGTAATAATTCATGGTTTACACCCAGCAAGAAATTGTGCAACACATGTTTTCTAGCAAACGTTCAGGGCATAAATTAAAATGTGTTAAACACTTGCGGAGTGTATTTCAAGAATCTACTTTTAGTGGAAGAAAGGGAATTTATATCATTAAAATAACGCTAATTAGCCTGAGTTAACAAGGTAACTTTAGTCTCTGTAGTGAATGTTTGCTTAAAAGCTGACGAGTTAGCAAATTGGTTGCTTAAGCAGTTCTGATAAAGCAATATTTACACGTTTTGTTTGTTAAAAGCTGTCAGTATCTTACCTTGTGCTGTCGGGCTTGGCATTCACGTCCTAATAAGGCCGCTTTTATAAGCTTCAATGAAAGGTGGGAAAATGTGAGCACTGCATGATGGAGAAGGTAGTTTTTGAACCAGCTTTATCGTTATTAGCTTTGGGATGGTTAAGCTTGTGTTAGATCTCGGTTTTCTTGAGCTTGACAGTTTTGAAGACATGTTGCAGAAATGTGTAAATAAGGCAAGAGATGCTGGCTGCAGACCTCCTCTGTGGGTAAATCCTCCAAGAGATGCTGGCTGCAGACCTCCTCTGTGGGTAAATCCTCCAAGAGATGCTGGCTGCAGACCTCCTCTGTGGGTAAATCTCCTCTGTCAGTACGTCTCCTCTTAGGGAAAGGAAATGACGTAACGGAAGGGGTGTGTTTAAGGCAAAGCTAACACATGGAACTATGGATTTTGTATTTTCAGCATCTTAGAGTTTAACCGCCCATTAATTTCTATGCAATTTCTAATAAATATAACTAGGGTTAGGGTTTAAAAAAAAAAAGAAAAAAAAGGCTTACTTCCTGTTGGTTGTCAGTTGAGGTCATGGGTTGGTAGGGATTTTGATTCAATCCCACTCAAGCATGATGCTGTAACAACATGATTTTCCCACTCCAACCCGACCAGTGTCACTAACCTTCTGTCGTCGTGATCATTAATTTTTATCCACTTTTTCTATCTGGCGCATTCAGCCAGACGTTTTCATTCTCTGGCTGCCTAATGGGAAACACCTGGTTAGGTAGTACCTTCCTCCTGACAAGGGGGCGTGCGAGGGTTTTTACATTCCAGCCGCGGCCGATTTCCTATAAAAGGTGTAGAGCGAGCCGGGTTACCATAGCAACACGTTGTTGGGGCGTATGCAGAAGCAGCTTGGAAACCTTCACATGAATATTTGTGAAGTAATATGTTCATTTATTTTCATTTTTATTTTTGTGTACATATGTATGTAGACTGGGGGGCATTTTGACCGTTTGGGTGGAACGTAATTAACTTTTGTACATAACGACTGCTACACCTTCCTCTCAGGGGGGTTTCTCTTTCGTGTTGTGGTTGTTCTGGCGTTTGTGTGGAGTAACCGGTGGCAGTGTCATACTGACGGATCGGACTCGGTTCCGGAGTTTCCAGCCCTACACGGAACCGACCGATCGACTGGGACTACACTCCACCGACTACAGCTGGGAGCAGCTTAAAAGCCCCGTTCTCGTCGCGGAGAGGAGCGATCGAGGACGGGCAGGCAAAACCTTTTCCTCCTTTTTTTTCCTCCTTTGTTATTGGACAGTCCATTGGACAATAAGAGACTGGTTTCGGAGTGTGAAGGGGTGTGTGTGGGAATAGGGTTCATTGTAAATAAATGCAAACACATTGTAAGAAAACAAATTTTGGTGTTGGTGGTGTGTCCCCTGACCTTTAGATCTAACGTTCTCTTAGTATGAGATTTATGCTCGGCTGAAAGTGAGAATCGTTACAATGCTGTGGATTCACACGTCCCTATTGTCCTGCGAGGTGTCCACCAGGTAGACGGACAGCCTGCTCTCCCACGGCCATGCCCCTTCCTGCAATAATAATATTTTTATTTATTTTTTTTTTTTTCTTCAAGATTCAAGATTCTTTGTCACGTGCAAATTATACAGGTACAACATGCAGTGAAATGTATCCTGATCTGCTCTTTTAACTGTGCAATTAGGCAATTTAGAAAAATAACAAAATAGAGATACAAATACAAACTTGAATAAGGTCAGGGAAATAAGACAATTATATCTATATACAATAATGTACATAAAGTTACATATGTGCAGACGGCATGGAGTACAATTTTAATTTAAGACTGTATGTGCATATACTAAATAAGAAAATGTACTGACGTTTAACCTGAGTTTACAGACTTATTCTAGGACAGGTGACGTGACAGGTGCAATGAGAGTTTTTAAAGTGCAAATGCAACTACAGCATTGTACGTAGCAGACAGAGTAGAAGCATGTGACATTGGACAGTGATGTGGCAACCAGTATAAATGATCATCACAATTGATGTTATATAGCAGTATGTAATAGCAGAATTAAGACAGTAAATGTGGCAGACAGTATAAGTGATCATAACAATATGTGGTTGTATTAGCAGTATGTAATAGCAGACGACTCGATCTGAGCTACCAGGGGGCGCCGCTCCACGTAGCTGCAGAACACTATGGAGGCCTCCTCGCCCCAGCCGCACTACTTCACTCCTGGATGCACAACAGAGTTGGGGAAGACATGTTGCTTAAATGTGTAAATAACTATATAATTACCTGGGGGGTGTTCCATGAAGCAGGATTAAGGGAAAGTCTTGCTTATTTAGATAAGGTTAGGGTTAGGAGATTAAAAAAACTTGAAATTATGAGATAAAAAGTCAATGAGCGAATCTTCAGTCTCACATTTAGAGAGAATACAAGGAGGCCGCTTGCCTTTGCCAGGAGCCAGTGTTACATTGCACTGACTTTGAACCTTTCTCTGTCAAGTCAGATTAATGCCATTTTAATCTGAGATCCACTTGTGCTGTAATTGATTAAATCCTTTGGTGGTTTCCTTTGTGTACCTGTGGAAAGCCTTCAAATCGATATTACTTAAGAACACTATCATTTAAAGCAAAGTAAACACATCTCTATCCACTGATTACTTATTCTGATGATTTCCGTTATTTAACTTAATCCCAGTTTGGCTAGTGAGAAGTAATAATAAAACATATTTCCATGATTAATATGATGCCTAATATGTTTTAGTAATATTAACGTTCTTCTGTGCTGTCATGTTAAAAAAATGCTTCTTGCAGGATCACAACTGTGCTCCAGGTTAAACAAACCTGGCTTAACATGAGGTTAACAATCACAAATTTTTTTCAGTGAATTTATGAGAAAGTCACACCCAGTTATATGTGAAAATCAGTCCACATAATTAAAGAACAGCTTCAGCTGATCATCATCAGGATCATGTCCAAACACCGAACTAAACTCAGCAGCAGATCAGTAACACTCCATTAGACAGAGGCCTGAAAGGAAACATGCACAGTGTTGATCAGATCTGAGATCAGTTGTTAAAGGCTGCAGTGTGTAGTGGTGTGGACGTGGTCTGAGCTGCAGAGCCTCATTGTGGGTTTCCTGTTTGACCTGCTCTGAACGTCTGGGTTT
>JAVGVS010000755.1:0-72500 GCA_032718565.1 Distichodus sexfasciatus
TATATATTTATGTATGTATACACAGTATATTTATTTATAAGTATACATATGTAATATTTAAGTATATATATGCACTTATCACAAGTCGAGCCATATGAGGACATTTACAGCTGGATCAGTTCTTCAGAGTGAAGGAGGAAAAGACAAGTATATTTAATATTTTCATGTTAAACCTGCTGTAGTGGACGTGGTGCAGCAGAGGGACAGTCAGCAGCTCATCACAAAGTCAAAAGGACAAAGCAGGTCCTCACCGCCTCCACAGAGGCTCCTGCTAAAAATATTTTCAGTTCCCCACCCCCCCAAAAAAGTAAAAAAGGTTGCCTCCATAAAGCTGCTTTTGGAGGTCAGATGCGCCATAGTGTCGGGGTTGAACAGCTGAGAACGTTCCACGTGAGTTTTCTGCTTTTTATGTTGCATAACGTAATGTTATTTGAAGGGTTAAAAAGTGGAGGTCGACCGATTATCGGTGCCGATATTTAGTAGAGGTGTAACAATATATAACGCCACGTTTAAAAATAGTATTGCAGCAGATTTGCGATATCAGCAGAGGGTGAATCAATATAATATTGTATGTGATGAAACCCCTAAAATTAAACATTTTTATTTTTATCAGTATCCGTCATTTTATAAACCGTATATGAACTCAAAAATGCGCTTTGATCTGAAAATCTGATTTGTTAGACGTTATTCGTTCACCACTGAAGGTTGACGGTTTTGAAAATCTGGCATTCCAAACTTTCCAAAACTTTTTCCGACCTCCCTGGAATATTATTAAAATGTTCTAAAATCATGTTTTTGGTTGGAATATTTGCTATTCTAAAATTGTCATTTTTACAGCAAACACACATTAGTTACAAAATATTGCTTAGCGATCTCTAGTAGTAATCAATATCAGTATCGGCCCTGAGAAAAACCGTATCGGTCGACCCCTGGTGACACCAGAGCAGGTTACATTATGACCACTAGGGGTTTTTTGGAGTGTTTTGGGTGCAGTGTGTGTGTATATGTCTGGTGTGTGTGTGTGTGTGTTATAGCTCATCTCGTCCTGGTCTGGTCCTCCACGCAGGGTGGTGTGTGACGTGTTGGACAGCGAGCAGCACCAGGCGCATGAACTCCTCCAGCTCGAAGGTGTAGTTGGTGAATTTGGGATGTGCCCCGAGTGTGGGGTGATGACCCTGAAATTACACACACACACACACACTTCATCAAACTCCCACTACAGCTGTAAATCACAGTCTCCGTCACGATATGATAAATCGACTCAACGTCATGCTAAATATCACAAAGTCTGCTGTGATATGATTTCGATTGAATTCGATTCACAAGCCAGAAATCGATATAAAACCAATATCATATTTTACTGATTAAACACCATGACTTCCATTCGTATCGAACCACAAAAAGCAACTCAAATATAATTTGAAATTTTTTATTCCTGAGTTCAACCCACAATCTTTTATTCTTTATAAGAATTGACCTTGACTGAGACATTATCATATCGTCGCTGTCGGGCAGAAACCATGTCCATTTTTGGTCATTTTTATTTTCAGTCATAAAACAATTCTATTGGTCAGTCTTCACGTTGGCCTGAGAGTTTTAGAAATGTGTGTTGAAAACGGCTGTTCATATATTTAGAATATACATATATATATATTTTTCAAATTCCTGAACAGTGTCAGTTTTGGATATAAAAGGTTACTGCCCGACGGCGACAATATGTATGATGTCTGATCAATGTTTTCATTTTGGATCATTAGATCGATGTATCGTTACACCCCTACCCTACACATTCTATCAGCATTAAAGCCACAACGAGCATCAAGCCACTTTTCTATTAATTTCCAAAATTAATAGAACGTCACAAAGTTGTTGAGTGAAACACTGTATAAAACAACAAGTAAATAAAGCAAAATGTCAGATGTAGTGCATGTCTGACATCCTGTTATCTGGTTGTGGCGTAATCACATTGTAGGCATTTGTTTGTGTGTGTGTTGACACCTTGTCCTGAGGGAAAACTTTATCGTCATTTTGCCAGGTGAGGTAGTGAACTCCGCG
Organism: Distichodus sexfasciatus; assembly: GCA_032718565.1. NCBI lineage: Eukaryota > Metazoa > Chordata > Actinopteri > Characiformes > Distichodontidae > Distichodus > Distichodus sexfasciatus. The sequence goes on from JAVGVS010000755.1 coordinate 2,056, forward strand.
AAGTCGAGCCAAATCCTGATAACAACTCTCATCCTCGCAGTTATACCTGAGGAGAAAACGAGAGTTTATTCGCTCAGTTATTGGGGTAAATTTGGCAGAAATTTACGAGGTAAAAACTCGACAACGAACAGCTCGAAAACGACGGCCCAGTCCGGGAGGAAGAGCAGGTGCGTCAGTCCGGCTCCGTGCATCCCAATGAAGATGTCCGAGTTATGGGTCACACGGATTTGCTCCAAGAACGGCATCTCCCTGCAACACACACACACGCCCACACACACACAGAGTTCCGGCTTCACGTTTATTCCCCGAAGCGTAGAAGTGCTGAAGAAAAAGTGTGAAAACTGTCACTCACTTGTACTTGTAATCCACCAGTTTGACCTCAAATAAAGCCACGGTCTTCAGAGCGTTTATCAGCTGCACAAACACAGACACACACACACACGGCGGGGGTTCAGAGCTGATTAATGAGCGCTCGTTCTCTCATGGACAGAAGCCAAACTAAATCAGGGCGTTTTTTAATAAACCAAGCAGGAAAAAGAGATTATACAGGCAGTTTAAGGAACGGAAATGATGAACTGATGAAGCTGTGAGAGAGAGAGATGAAGAGAGACTCCTCAATCCGTGTGGTGTTCATTTTTCTCACATTAAAACCAAAAATATGTCTTTTTTAAATACTCAATTTCCTAAAGCAAAATGAAAACACACAACGAGTTGTTTCATGATTTCTGTTTTATGAGCTCAAATGATAAATGGGGAAAAATGTTGATAATGATGATAATAGCTGTAAAAATACGTCTTGTAGTATATATATATCACTTATAATATACATAACATATTACTAAACTACATATATTAATATTATACATACACACAAATTTTACAATCATATTTACTGTATTTTCTTAAATAGTTTAACATTTTCTGCCATTACATATAAATTTATATAAAGCAATGCATATATATACAGTATATTTTTAATCTCGACAAAAAAACAGGGAAAAAATTATATACATATAATGTATATATTATTACATCATAATAACATTGTAACACATCTCACACACACCTCGTGCTGGTTTAATATCCTGCGATATTCCGTGCTTCGGGACAGCAGCGTGATACGGATTCGTCCGTCCTGCAAAGCGGAAAAATAGTTTTAGAAGTAAAAGAAAATCCAGAAACTAGAGCCCGTTCACTCAGAACTCAGACCACAACAAGTTTGAACACAACCACTTCATATTACATCAGACCTGCACCGTTACACACTCTTTAACTGAGTGCTGTTCATTCAACAACTTCCCAAAGAATTTCTCAACAAGAATTTTTAAAACTGTGTTTAAAAAGCAGTGGTGCACAAAAAACTTTGATTATTAATGTACATTTTATGCTTTTTGACCAAACTTGCGTCCTGCAGAAAGCCGTTTATATGAGCGTCTATGAGAGTGAATGCTGATTTCTTGTCCTGCCACGCCATCTTGTGGTCAGACTGAGTCGGTGCAGCACAAAACCATATTTAGAATCAACAGTCAGAAGTTTTTGGTCTGTATATTTCACAGAAAACGGGTGAAAGTGTGTGTGTGAGAGAGTGTGAAGTGTGAGTGAGGAGCAGCTGCTAAAACAGGAAGGACGCCACACGTACAAACATGACGCTAATATTAGATTTTCACAGCAGTTGTCACAGGAACTGATGGCACAGAGACTCAGTAGACGCTGAGGAGGGACGGGAAAAACGATCAGAGGACAAACACTTGGAGTGTGTGTGTGTGTGTGTGTATGAGAGAGAGAGTGTGTGTGTGTGTGTGCTACCTTGGGACCGTCCTGGAAGATGCTGAGACGATGAAGGACATGCTGAGAAAACGCTCTGAACATCCCCTCGGTCTGGCAGTTTGAGATCTGTCACACACACACATCACACACACATCGCACACACACATCACACATAGCGTCAGTGTAATCTCCGCTGCTCGCTCACATTTCAAACACAGTGGTAATAAGTTATTTCGTTGCTGTGAGTCCAGCGCTCTCGCTCATGAATATAAAGATGCTCCCGGCGACACACACACACACACATGTGGGCAAGTAAACACACTCACATCAAACACATCAAAGACTTATTGATCACAACATTACATTATATCGATTCAACAGACAAAGATTCCACGTCTGCTGAATATCATCAAGCTACGATACGATTACAATTAATGTGTGTGTGTGTGTGTGTGTGTGTGGCAGAGACGTCGCTGTGACGTGTGTGACGTGTGTGTGCTCACCAGCGGTGTGTTGTAGAAGAGACCGTACCGCATCCTGGGCAACAGCGAGAAGAACACGTCCCTGAAACAAACCTACACACACACACACACACATCGTTAGAATATCAGGAGCATCAAAGCTTTCCACAGAGAATAACACAATACAGAGTTGATCAGATAAAGGTGCAGCGATCTCAAGGAAGGAAGGGAGGAAGGATGATGGACAGATAGAAGAACGATTGACAGAGGAATAAAAAGAGAGACACAAAGGAATAAAGACAACATTTTGAAGAGTCAGAGAAATAAAGAGACAGTGAGACAGAGAGAGAGAGGGAGAGAGACAGACAGGGAGGATGACAGATTAATATAGTTTATATAGAGAATATATTGTATAAATGATATACATAAATATTTCTGTGACAGACAGAGTTCTTTACCCTCTTAGAGTCGTAGCTTTTGAGGTGTGTGATGTCGTAGTGTGTGAAGGCTCTCCAGGTCTCACTGAAGAGATCACCATACTCATACTGACTCTACAACACACACACACACACACGGAGGGAGGAGCTCACTCAGATGTGACAGCAATTCTCTAGTCGATAAGACGCAAATAGAACAGATTAATATTTACTTCAGTTCAGTAGCTGATTGACACATTTCATAATCCACCAGAATTCCAACTGTGACTGTGTGTGTGTGTGTGTGTGTGTGTGTAATACCGTATCCCACATAACAATGTTGACGTCTTTGCTGAAGGAGTTGTTAAGGTGCTGGGAGATGTAGAGGTTGACGAAATCACAGAAGTGATGGTACATGTTGATTCCTGCAGAACAGATCAGGCTCTCACTTAAGGAAATGAACAGATGGACGGACAGAAGAAAGAAAATAAGAAAGTAAGAAAGAACGAAAGAAAGAAAGAAAGAACGAAAGGATGGAAGGACAGATAGATAGATAGATAGATAGATAGATAGATAGATAGATAGATAGATAGATAGACAGACGGACAGATAGATAGGTAGACAGACAGACAGACAGACAGATAGATAGATAGACAGATAGACAGACAAATAGACAGACAGACAGATAGATAGATAGATAGATAGATAGATAGATAGATAGATAGATAGATAGATAGATAGATAGACAGACAAATAGACAGACAGACAGACAGACAGATAGATAGATAGATAGATAGATAGATAGATAGATAGATAGATAGATAGACAGACAGATAGATAGATAGACAGACAGATAGACAGACAGACAGACAGACAACACTCTGATTAAACACACCTGCATCCAGTTTCATGAAGACGGTGGGTTTGGTGATGACCACGTCGCAGTGACCGCTGTCCTCCACGGGGTTAAAGTTGAGCTCCGTGTACGTCTGCAGCTCTGCAAACCTGACAATACACATGTATGTAGCCTGCTGTGTACAGTATATATACAGCCTTTCAACTGTGAGCCGTAGATTAAACTAAAATGATTAATTTATTGTGAACTGTTGTGATCATAAATCTCATTTTTATATGTTTTTTGACAGCGTGTGACTGACCAGGACTGTAGTGGACTCTTGTGTTGTCCTTCTGCTGCCAGAGCACTGCTGTCCAGTCTGCAGTGACCCCCGATCTCCCCCTGCTTCACAAAATCCTCCTTGTACCTTGAAATTAAAGCAGAGTGGTATTTTCTTCATAAAACTGATCATCTTTTGGTTGTGGACGTGTTGTCTTATTTCAATTTCTTTGATGGTACTAAACACATGAATGTATGCAAATTTACATGGCAGAATTTACTGTTGATTCCAATTTCAGAATTGGCAGATGATTTAGATTTCAAAATTTGTGTTCAATTTTGATTGCAAAACTTGCTGTTGAGTTTGTTTGAATTTCAGCTGCAGAATTTGCTGTGCTCCGCTCCTCACGCCCCTAGTAGTCCCGGGACAGGCTCCGGTCCCCGCGACCCCACTAGGTACTAAGCAGTTCATATAATGAATGAATGAATGAATTCTCTTTTGATTTTGACTGCAGTATTTGCAAGAGGGGTTGCTTGGAGCAGTATATTTGACCACAGCATCTGGGCCAGTTTCAGTCGTAACAGGAAAGCCCTGTCCAGTTCCGTCACTCGTTAAGGCTTTCCTTACCTCTCGTGGCTCCTGCGAGGTTTGCGCAGGTCGAGGTAGAGATCAGTTGCTCTGCAGAACCTCATGTGTCTGGCGCACTTCAGAGACGAACCTCCCTGATAACAAACCAGAGTAAAGGAGCTGAGGACACAGCTTGGGAACATCCTCTGGTCAACTTTGGAAAACATGACTCCATATGGATAGAAGAGAAGAGTAAAACAGCAGCAGCTTCGACTTCTCAATGACTTTTAGGCATTTTTTGTCATCCTCACGTTCCAATTTGTGTTCGTCATGCAAACAGTTTAAGAAAACCTTCAACTTGCAACTTAATACATTTTTTTAAAAACACTTAAGAAGACACTGGTGAACGTGGGCTAACGTTTCTGTAAAATGCTGTAAATATGAAGATGTAAAGGACCATGGGAGGTAAAGAGGACAAAGACAAGGACAAAGGACAAGACATGGAAAGGAGGAAAAAAGAAAAGAAAACAGATGAAGGAGAAAAGCAGAAAGACAGCGTACGGATGTTAGAGGCTTGCAGAGCGTCTTCATTTCGCTCAGTCGCTCTCTCACATAGCCGAAATCAGCCTGTGTCCAAAACAGCTCCTGAGCTTTCTGCACCGAGCTAACCCTGAAACACACACACAGACACCAGAACAGAATTAGGAAAACAAAATGATCTAACCCTTATTGTATAAACGGAATAGTAGCTCATCCTTCTGCTTCATTAACTCATTTTTCTGTTTTATTTCCATGCAAATGTAAAAATAGAAATGAACAGTCGAAATAAAATGTAGAAAATCTAACCGTAATTCTAAGCTAATTTTCCCACTTTCACTTCCTTGAACAGGCAATGAAAGTTTTCTGAATTGTTGCTTTGTCCCGTCTCTGCTTCAGAACAGAGCGTGAAGGTGTTGCTCACCATGCCGAGTCCACGCTGGAGCAGACGGGGAAGCTGAACCTCTTTTCAGGTGAACAGCTCGTCTCATAACCCCAACACAAGTCCTTCTGAGACACAGCATCCTGCAGAAAACAAGCAGGATAAAAACATGCATAAAAGATTCAATTATCAGATTTATAGTATCTATTATATAAAATATTTCTAGAGGCAACTCTAAATGCAGTAAAATGTGAGCTGACCATGTGTCTCAATAGGAGTCGACCGATACAGATGATTACTAATCAAAGACAGTGATAATCGATATTTTGAACCAATATACTGTATATCAGTTATTAAGATTTTATAAAAATAATAAAAATGGGAGCCGATAATCGGTCTACCCCTAATTCTCAATATACGTACACTTTGGCTTTAAAAATTATCAATACCGATAACCACAAAAATTAGTACCAATAACCGGTCAACCCTTAATGCTTAATATATTTTTCCATTTAAAAACAACCAATACTGATAACCATAAACACCAGCGCTGATAATCGGTCGATGCTAAAATTTTAATTCGCTTTAATAAACGAACAATACCGATTATCGTAAAAGTGGGTGTGGGTAATCGGTCGACCCCTAATGCTCAATAAAGTGATTGATAAAATGACCATTTGTAAACTGGTTTACTAAGTTCCTGATCATGAGCGTATCAGGGAAGCCAGTCGCACTCTAACTGGACTGGAGCACCGTGGCGGCACCTTGAAGGGGCAGAGCGGGTCGCGGAGGCAGATCTGGGCCAGGTGGGGGTTGCTGTGCAGGAAGCGGGGCAGATGCAGCTCAGGCAGATCCACAGCACTGTAGTTGAAACGAGGAGCAGACTCCTGACCTCCTTCAGCAGCAGCAGCGGCGGCGGCGGCAGTGGCGGTGGTGATGAACTCACCGTAAACACACACCATCAACAACGTCACCAGCATAGTACCACACACACACACACATATATACACACACACACACACACTGAGGAGATGAGGAGGAGGAGGAGGAGGAGGAGGAGGTCAGCTGGAACACACACCTACTCCTGAGAGAGAGAGAGAGAGAGAGAGAGAGAGAGAGAGAGGGTTATTAGGAAGGATTTTTAAGACAAAGACAGACATGAAGTAGCTAGACAACAAGAGAGAGAGAGAGACAGAGAGAGAGAGACAGAGAGAGAGAGAGAGAGAGAGAGAGAGACAGAGACAGAGACAGAGAGACAGAGAGAGACAGAAGGCAATAGATGAACGGAGAGAAACATATAAGCAGAAAGAAAGTGGACAGATGGATGGATGATAGACAGAACTGAACAGAGAGACTGGGAAACAGAGAGACAGACGGAGACGGGAGTAGGTTAATGCAGAGATAGCAGACAACAGGCAGATGGATAGACAAGCAGGCAAGACGTGGAAGGATGGATAGAAATGCAAAACAGACAGACAGATGGGAACAAATGAATAGAAATAAGACAGACATGAATTGATGAATGATTGAATGGATTAATAAATACAGACAGAGAGAAATGGATAGATAAATAAATAGACAGACAGATAGATAGACTGATAGATAGATAGATAGATAGATAGATAGATAGATAGATAGATAGATAGATAGATAGATAATGAATGTGAATGAATGGAGGGTAAAGATTATAATTAGAAACACACACACCCACACACTACCACACCGTGGGAACTGGCGTGTGAACGGATCCAACTTCTTGAGTCCCAAACGCAGGAAATATTAGTGACCTTTTTCCTACCATTGTTTAACAGCTCGGGGCAGGAATACGGGGAACTGCCATCACAACACACCAACGCTGACACACTTTTACACTCAGCTGGGACGTGATGAGATGACATGAGATGGTTTTTGATTGAGCAGCATTAATAAACTTAATTATAAACAGGTGAACCACACCAACACTAAAATACTGACTTGCCCCATGTCTAACAGACAAATTGGTGTGTATTCATAAGCCTTAATGTAGTCACTTATGCACAGAGAAAGAGCAAAATCAGAACACAGCGCAGAAAATTAAATAAATAAATCTCTGAAAGCGTTAGCTAAGCGATGTCAGTGCTATTTTGGTGCATCATAAAAGACAAGAGTAACATGCGAGGATATTTTTGTATGGGAGGGCAGGTCCTCGTCTAAAAAGTATATTTATAGAAGAGTGACACGCTTTCTTTGTTGCTTTGATAAATTAAAACGAGGTAAAGTTTAGCTTTTGGTTACTGAAGTTAAAGTTCGGGTTGGGATTAAGTGTAGCCATAGTATTTATTTACTTGCATCATTAATTAATTGCTAATAACATTAATTAATTGTTAATAACTGAGTTATCCACAGAGAGATATGACATTTTTAGATAACTTCAATCAGAATCAGAATGGCCCTTTATTAAAGTTTTTCATTTAAGTAAGAAAAACCAAGGAATGCTGCCTACTTTATTCATATACCTTTATTAATTATGTTTATTCATATAGGTTAATAAACGTATATGAATAGAGTAGGCAGTCAAATAAAGTTGTAAATTGCTAAAAGAGTAAAAAAGAAACAAGAGCAACAAAATTCCATAAAATCGAGTCCATAATCTTTTTAATTATTAAAACACATAAAGCATTTAAACGCGTTCTCGAATCACTTTCAAACTTTATATCGCATATAATGTATATTATAGTTATTAAGCATCCTTTTTAGGGGCTAAACCGAATGTATAGCTTCACTTGCACCCATAATGCAAACATAAATGCTGATATGAAATAATTTTATGAATTTTAGGAGAAAAATCGTGGTAAAAATCTCTATGCAAGTTTTGATGATGTGCCATTGAGCGGCTGTGGAGGCTGGACACGCTGCGAGCGTCCCAACACACACACACACACACCGGTATTATTATTATTAATCTATTAAAAAGCTGCGATTTAGAACTTTCATTAGAAGGATGAGAGTCTGCTGAGCTGCTAGAGATTATTTTAGCAGGAGACGCACAAAAAATACGGTTAACAAGACAACGAGGAGTGAGTAAATCACAACTTACCTCTTCTAACAAACTGACCCGCAGTGAAGTCACCAAGACGCCATAACACCGGAAACCAGCTGCCGGCATGCGATATGAGCAATAACCACAAGAGGGCGATGTAAACGCGCAACTCCACATGCTAGTGATTATTGCTGCCTTTCTTATTTTTTAAAAAATATCATTTACATAAATGTGACCCTGCCTATGATAACCCAGCTAAAGTCATTTTTTGGCAACTCTTTGTTTTATACATAAAATAACTCTACATAATTTAAAGAACATTTTCTGAAGTTTTCACCTTGATATCTTTAATACTGACCAATTAAGACCATGTCAAAGATTTGTCAAATTACAGGCTCAGAAAAACAGGTTTTTGAGAAATTTCAATGTAAAAACACACATATTTTCAACACTGATGCATCTTTGAACCATAATTATCCTGTGTGTCATATACCAAATTAAAACTTACATTCTCCCATTTCAAGTGATATATGACACATTTATTGAAAAATTCTGATACTTTTGGAAAATGGGTCTATTTATTATGATACGCATGGCGAAAAAGCATGCATATCAACACGAAAAAGCATGTTTAAACACTCGGCTACCTTCTGTTCCTTGCTTATTTTGGCGCTGCCATGGGGGATGGAAAAAAAGATACAGACAAACAGACAGATAGATGGATTCTTCAAAAACATTTTTATAAGTGGAATAACTGGAGACTTACTGCAAACTGCATATATTTCTCTCTTTTATTTACACATTTACACAGAAACTGGAGATGATTAGGTGGATAGAATTTCACGGCTTCGACTGAATGTATGTTTACAGTGTTACGTTAAGTACATATACAGGGATTCTGACAATTCTGACTGGTAGTTACTGATTTTCAGTCCAACGAAGCTTGTCTTTTAGTTTTTAGTTTAACAGAGAAATCTTGTCTTATGGAATGTGCCCCAGATTTCCTGCCAAAGCCTTGTGAAGCTGCAAATGTCACTTCCTCTGATAACTTCTGTACCAAGTTTCTCCACATCAGCGAAATCAACATGAGGACTGACAAAAGACAAAAAGTGTTTAGTGCATGAGTCTGGGTTAAGGTGGCATTCTGCCCAAAGATGCCAACATGGAACTAAAACTAATGGGGACAAAAAAAGTCCCCAATTGTAGTAAAGTCCATGTTGACACTTCATGGTTGTCCATGTTAAATTTAGGCAGAATGTCCTTTAACCCATCGGACCTACAAGTCGGATTTGTTTGAAAATCATTCACATAAAGGAATATGACTTAATGTGTAATTACATCTCAGAAGAACAAACATTTCCTTTTATAAAAAAAAGGTAGACACCAAACTGGCTTCCTGAAGATCCAGCAGAATTCATTTCTTCATTGCTGACACCTCCATCACTGACCGGACAGCAACACTGTTTAACGCGTGGAAATGAATATGGTCGCCGTTAAATAGTGGAAATCGATCGACACAAGAGAGAACACTTCTCTACCTCAAATGTGCATTGTGTATTATCAGAGAAACTCAAACCCAGCTACTGGGCAATTTGTCCTTACTGAGTCTAATAAATGATATGTTGAGGAAAATCACATGTAAAATGTCAAATCCAACAAAACCCACAAGGAATCACTTCTTAAATAGCTAGGGACTATAATATACCTGATTGTGAAAAGCACAAAGGAGATATATATATATGCATGTGTATATGTGTGTGTATATATTCCTTGGAAGTCTCACACACACACACCACCATGCATCTGAAAGCGTCTGGTCTCCTTCTACAGTAAATGCACTTGTTTGCTGTGAGTAAAGTGTATGTGTGTGTGTGGGGGGGGTTTATTTCTGGTTTTTCAGCAGCTCGTCGATTTGGGTTTTGTACATGTTCTTGACGTCCTCCAGGTCCAGTCTCAGCTCCTCTGCCTCCTCCGCCTTCTCTCCATACATCTGCAGGATGGTGTTGTGTCTCTGCTCCAGGTCCTGAAGACACACAAACACACACACACACACACACACACTTTACTAGAAATACATAATTACTATTAGCTAATAACTAGAGATGGCACCGATCTGATACATGGATCAGATATCGGTCCGATAACGACTCAAATAGCTGGATCGAGTATTAGTGGCACTGGGCCGATCTGATCAATTAAATTGTAGGTTTTTCTGTGTCTTTGAATGCACGCACGCTCAGTTGGTTCTGCATGGGAAGTGTCACTGCGGTAAAGCTGGTTTATTGTTTGACAGTCACACTAAGGGCCGAGATACATTTAACGCTCAGAACGTTTACGCGCCTGCATCATGGCTGCCACACGTTCCCAGTGTTCTTTTGACACGTCCGCTGAGCACGTCGTCAGAAGTTAACGTGACGTGTGCGCAAGTTGCAGTACCAGCAAAACTTGGGGTGGCAGTGTGTTCAATTTTTGGTACATGACATCAGCATCGTTGTTTACCATCAACATGGCTGAACAATTTCGCCGTCTTTTGTGCTCCTTTTATAGTACAGGACTGGACACTTTTATAGTGTACACAGCCACCTGTTGGAATCCTCAAGATTACCAAAAAGTACGCGCGCGAGTATAGTCAGTACACTGCTTGCGTAGCAGCAGCGTCCGCAAGCGTACGCATCACGTAGCGTTAAGTATATTGTGTATATAATTCCTACATATTAATATGACAATGAGCACAACAAGTAACGCAACACACTACAATCACAAAAGTAAATCATTATACTGTTAAATTCCTTAACAGCACCAGCTCTCACTCACAATCTCTGTGTTCCTGATGGTTTTTGCGCCGCATGATTAGGGAGCGGCACTAAATTACACAACTATTACACTACAAATAATTTTTGTGGCTAAAAATGGCCCAAATTTCAATATTTCTTCTTTTTCAATTAATCAGAAAATAATTTCTCCATTTTATAATGACAGGTTTATTTAAAATGCTGTAATGGTGTTTTTTTATCTGATTAATAACCGATTAATCGGGAAAAATTATCGGCAGATTAATCGATTAACAAAATAATCGTTAGTTGCAGCCTTAGGGAAATAGTAAAGTTTGAGTGTGTAACTGGACTGGCCTTGAGCTGCACTCGAAGTCTGGGGATATCCTTGACTTTGTCCTCCAGCTCGTCGTTCTGGTTGGTGAGACGGACCAGCTCCTCGGCCATCACTGCCCGGCTTCTCTCCAGACTCGAGATCTCCAGCTACACAACAAACATTAGAACAAGTTAATCACAGGATTTATCTATTATAATGTATATTTATTATACCCTGTGTGTCAAATCTACAGCTAACTCTGGCAGAATTAAATCTGCAACTTCATATTTATTAAACTCCCCACCTTAAAACGCACAACATGCAATGACAATCGTCACAAAACAATAAAAAAATCATCTTAACAATACATGGCAACCTTAACAGTGAACAATAAAATGCCAATTTATGACCAAATTCAACAACAATCTGTTTTTTGGCAGGTACAAGTGTTAGAATGTTCTCCAGACAATTTAACAATTTCAACAAATGAAATATACAGTAGCTACACATTTAAGGTGAGGTGGACAAAATAATGCAATAAAACTGCCACTTTAATTTCAAATTCAACAGGAAATCAGTCAAAAATTTGGTGCAGCACTTCCCCTTTTTTTGTCACAACGTAATAGTAATAAACTTCTGACATCTGTCCGCACAAACCTACACTTTACATTTAAGACTTTTCCGTGTGCATACAAAGCAACCCGCTGGTGTTTTCCGCAATGTTTAGAAACATCACCTGGAGCTGTGCGATCTCGCCCTCGCGCAGTTTGAGCTGCGCCTGCAGGCTCTCGATGACGCTGGAGCCTCCTCCCAGTCGCGCCGCTTCGTAAAGGCTGCTGCTGCTCAAAGACGCCGTCATGGTGCCCAGCGAGTGCTCCATAGAGTCCTCCTGCACACATGGCACGAAGCGCTGCACTTTAAACACCTTTTCATGGGTTATGTAAAATCCACCGGAGACTAATGACGATGTATCACATTCTTGAAGAGATGTCCCATTTTGTAGGGGTAGATTTCAACCCTCTACCCCTTACCACTCCATGCCAAGGGCCAAGGGCCTGGGCCAAGGGGTAGGGCATAGGGGTGAAATGGGATTCACCCCCAAGTGTGAAAACATGCTAAACGTAGTGTATTTGATGACGAACCTGTGACAGTAGAGAGGCGTGCAGGCCGCCGTGATCGGCCCCGCTGATGGAGCTGGAGCGAGAGAGGGACGGGGTGGAGGAGGCGGGGACCTCGCTCATCGACACACTCGCAGCCTTCCGCTCCTGACATAAACAAATACGAGGAGAATAAAGGGGATTTACACTGATATTATGAACATGACACAGCTGCATTCCACATTCCCTAGATTAGAGGTGTTGCCATTTTCGCAGAGCAAATGTTGAGGGTTTATTTAGAGCCTGTGAAGTTTTAAAACCGATGTTTGTGCAGTGCCATTTCTGAAAGAAAATATAACAGACATAACGCACGTCACTGTAATATTTCTACTTCTGATGCGCTCTCACACACCATTGCTTTATTAGTGAAGAGAGCAATTATTTGTCACTGAGAACACACCACAGCACGGCACACAGTGCACCACAACCAAATGTGACCTCTGCATTTGACCCATCTGTGAAGAGGGAGCAGTGGGGAGCTGACATGGTAAGCGGCCAGGGAGCAGTGTTTGGGGACGGTACCTTGGTCATGAGTACCTCAGTGGTAACTTTACCGGTCTGGGATTCGAACCGACGACCATTTGATCACAGGGCGAATGGCCCAACCGTTATGCTACCAACTGCCCCAAATGTGAATGTGATTTCTCGCGTGATTTATTTTGATTTGTTCAATAAGAAGTTTCAGTTTTGTGGAGCTTGGAAGCAAAAGGCGTGTCGGAGTGAGGGTAGGAAATTTTAGATTTGATCTTCACCTTCTCCTTCAGAGCCTCCTGAGCCAGGTAGCACTTCTTCTTCTCTTGTTCCACCTTCATTTTCTCCATCTCCAGCTGGTTAGAGAGCAGCAGCTAGGGGGGACATGAGTAATGTTAGAATGTGTGTGATTATTGTTGTTTTACCAGAACATCTGTTACGTGCCTCGGCATGTAACATCAAAGTCTAGTTTACCTTTTCTTTCTTGGCCTCTTCCAGGGCTCGCATGTACTCCCCCTTCAGATTCTCCAGTTCAACGTGTTCTCTAAAAAATCCACACAAACAACAGTACAATTTAAGGAAGGGCTGATAAAATCTCAAACAGCAACTACGAAGATCGATGTATCATCACAACCCTAATGCCTAGCGCTCTTTGTTTATCCCGCTCTAAAAGCTAAACATTACCTGCAGCCGTCGTCCTCCAGCTTTTCTCTCCGACTTCTCTCGGCGTCCAGCTGGCCCTGCAGCCGGCCCTTCTCCTGCCGCAGCGAGGAATTCTGGGACTCCAGCGAGGCCAGCTGCGCCTTTATGGCATTTAACTCCTCCGTCGCAGACCGCTCCTTTTCCACGGCCACCGCCAGCTGGGCCTGAGCCTCGGCTGCTCCACACAGACGGTGAAAGGAAGAAGGGAAGAGGAAGAAAAAGAGAGATAAGTAAAAGTTCCAGCACGATGCGATGTCTGCCGATATCACCAAGTCTGCTCCGATACGATTTACAATTGAGTCGATTAACGAGCATGCGACCGATATGAAACAATATCACATGCTGATTTAACACCGTCACTTTCATCTAGGGCTGGATGATATGATCAAATTAACACTACGATTATTTTATCTTGATTATGATAAATTAAGATTAAGAAAAATTTAGTTTTTAGGTTTTTTGGTACATATTTTTCCTTTATAGTTCACAGACAATTCTTGTAGTGTAAATATGCTCAACTATATCAGCTGAGATATTTTTGCTAATGAAAAGACTGGATGGGGCACGGGACGGATAGAATGTTTAAGGGGACAGCGCATGAAGATACACTGGTGATACACTAAATTAAATAAAGAAATATCATATGTCATGATATTTTAGTTGCTTTTTGCTAAATAGCTGTGTTCCTCTGATTATCCGCCTTGTTCAGTAAATGTTCTCGGTAGCTGCTTGGGCTGTTTGTGGTTGTCCCACCTAAGCGGTCGGAGATGTTCTTCTCCAGCTTCTCCCATGATGCCGTTTGGGCCCCCAGCGTGGCCTGCAGGTTCTCGATCTGGCGGAGGAGGGGCCTGGTTGCCGAGGTGACGCTCTGACTCAGCTCCTGGTTCCTGGTCTCGGCGCCCTGCAACCTCTGGTTTTAAGAGTGAAATAAAAACATAATAAATGCATGTAACTCCACTGTTGACATCGCTGATTAAACAACACAGTAACTGTTTTTCTACTACTACTACTAGACCTGTGTGTTAATTTTTCACTCTTTTAATCTGGTGGATTGTGAAAAGGGGAGAAACACAACAAAGTCATGGAGATCAGTCTCAGATCCTGCGTTTGAGAGAAGTGTGATTTACCTGCTGCAGCTCGCCGATCTCCTCTCGTAGGTAGTCCTCTTTCCTGGCCTGCTGCTGCTCTGCCCTCTGCAAGGCCAGCCTTAGATCCGACACCTGAAACCACAGTGAGACTAAATAAGCCTCTTCAAAAAGGGTTAGCTCTAGTGCTAAAATAGTGTTAATCACAAGTTTATTCGCTTGTTTCCTTTGAGAAATGCACGTTAAAAAATGGGTAAGAAGTTCCATCTACTTTTTACAACTTGAAACACTCCACGCACGCACATATGGAATACCAAAGGCCACAATTCAAATTAAGTTTTACACAATTCACATTAAAACCGCTTTTACTTCGCTGAAAAGTGACCTGTGGTCAGACGCAGCGTTTTACATTGTAACGGGCGAATTGTAACAAATAATAGGAATGCATCATGATATCAGAATCGGCCTATAGTTGCTTTTTTATCAGCACTGGAACGATGCTTTGATTTGTCCAATATTTCCAGCCAATATTTGACGAAGCATTTATTGCATGTGGGAAAAGTAGTGTTTGTGCCGGCCATGTCCAAAGTTGATGAGGCCTTAAGAGTCAGGTTTGGTCTCTAAAATAACATGAAACAAGGAGCACGTTTTCAGATTCACCATCCAACCAGCGCTTCCTCACCTGATTAACCAGAGCCTCCTGCTGGAGTCGCGCCTCCTCCTGAGCTTTCTCCAGCGCCAGGCTCAGCTCCTCTCTCGCCTGCACCTCCCGGCTCAGAGCCAGCTCCTGAGCCTCACTGGCCTTCGTCACCTGGGCTTTGTGCAGCTCCGCCAACTCCCTGAAAACACACACACCCAGACACAGACACACACACAAACAAATGAAAAGGGTGGACCGACCAGAAAAGACTGGAGAGGAAATGAGCTCAGGCAAACTGTGAGATCACTCAGAATTACAGACCTGTTTGGGTTACTCTGTAAACCCAAAAGTGCCAGCTCAGCGGGTATAAGTGTGTGTGTGTATGTGTATGTGTGTATTACTTGTAAGAGTTGTCCAGGGCGGCCTGCAGGCTGCGGTTTTTCTCCTGCAGTTCCTCGTCTTCGTTCTGCAGCTTGCTCAGCTCTCTCTCCTGTCGCTCCACCACCGAGTTCAGCTTCTTAATGTTTTCACGATGTTGTTTCTCCAGCTCCTCCTTACCATCCAGAACCTATAGACACACACACACACACACACAAACGTCTTACAGGCTATTTTTCCCCAAACTCAAGTTTAGGAACTATATCATTACAGTCAGAAAATCTGGAGCACCATAATGTCTATTGTGTGTTATCACTCTCACTGCTGTATATTTCCAAGTAGTTTTCTCAAACTGAGTGAGTATTTGTCATTGTGAACACAGCACAGCATACAGTGCACCACAACTAAATGTGAGCTCTGCATTTCGACCCATCCGTGAAGGAGCAGAGGCCAGCTTTTTTGGGCAGCACCAAATGTCTGAGCAGTGGTTATGTGTGCCTCAGTACTGGTATTATTTTACCAGTTCGGGACTTGAACCGGCGACCTTCCGATCACGAGGCCAACTCCCTAACTGTTACACTACCAACTGTGGGTATGATGGGATGCACGGTTATGAAAATCACACGATTCGATTCAAAATCAATTCACAATTCATAAGTGATTCACAAACAATCCACAATTCAACACATAAACGAATTTGTTTCCAGTTTGCTGTTTTGAGTTACTTTTCCATATTTGACTGTGGCAGATCAACAAAAAATTTCAATGAATAAATAGTTTACTAAATGTAACGCATATGTACACATACGGACTGCTTTTCCTTCACACAACTGGTCTGTGCATTTCCTGCACACATACAGTGACTAGCATAAAAAGTTTAGTTTAAAATTAAATGGTCCTTAAAAATTTAATAATAGGTCTGGTTCCGTGTAGAACTGCGTCTGGTTCCTGTCTTTTTGTGATCTAGTCTGTACAGTATTTATGTAACTGACGCTGGGTTTTTGCAGCTGGTGTGTGATGCAGTGTGCTCTTTTCTCCGACCTGCTGTAGCTGTTTGACTTCCTCCTCCAGCTCTTGGATTTTCTTGGTCTGCTTGGTGATTCTGGACTCGCACTCCTTCTCTTTGAGTCGCAGTTTCTTGATAATGTTGGAGTGCTGTAGCTGCTGCTTGGACAGTTTCTCACCTATTCGAGAAGCAAATGCATCCATCTCAGTATCCAAGCTTCTGACCTGGCTCTTTACACAGTGGGCTGCTTGATGTTCACCACATAAAACGCTTTTTGATCGGTTCTTACCCTCCTCCAGAAGGCCTCTGATCTGCTCCTCCTTTTCCCGGATCAGCTCCAGGGTTTCGTTGGAGTTGAACCTGGTCGACAGCTCTTCTCTCAGACCTTTGATTTCCTGCGGTAACGTCACGTGGAGGGAAGAAAGGGCAAATGACATACAATGTTTACAGAGATCTGTGTGCCTCTTCTTATGGCTGTGATCGTAATCTCTTCAAACGGGATGTGAATTAGATCCTTGAATCTGCAGCCTTGTCTTTTGTGACTGCTTGTAGATATACCACCATCATTAAATGAGTGAGTGATGTTGAGGATATACATATATCAGATGAGGAAATAAAAATTGTTTCGTATTAAACTCTAAATTCAGCAGTGGCTGAAACCAGGCGTTTTGAAAATCTTAAACGTTCAAAGCAGCTGTGCTGGAATTTTCCTAACAATATGACAGTCATCTCCATGGTGACAGCTACTGGAAAATTGGGCTTTTGTTCTGTGAAACAACTCATGGAAATCACTTAATTAGGTTACTTATATATAACTAGACGTGCATAACAGCCCATTTTCTATGTGGTCAAAAGTCATTAATGTATATCATTATCAGGATGTGACATGACTTACATTGGGACATGAAATTCTGGTCATATTGCACAGTCCCAATGTTGAAGGTGATGACTGAATTTCTTTCAGATTGAATTGAGATCTTTTAAATTGGCATATCCTGCTTTCAGCTTGAGCAGAAAACATATATAGACAAGAAAAGAGTCTCACCTTCTTGGCAATGTCCCGCTCCTTGCAGGCGAGCTGAGCCTTTCTTTCGGCGTCGGCGATGCGCTGCGTGAACTCGTCTTTCAGGGACTGCACGCTACAGCTCTCCTCCTTCAGACTGATCACCTCACTAACGAACACAAGCGTTTTTTAATCACTACAGGCTTCGTTTTCTTTCCTGGAACAACACTACGACAATTGTCAGCCAACCTCACTGCAGTAGTTGACAGGAAGCTTCCACACAGAACATGCTAAATATATTCTTTAGCAAAACGATATATAAGAGAGAGCTTGGGATCAATTTGATGCAAAGGCGTTTCCTCTTCAAGGGGACTTTCTTGGGAGGAGGAAGTGAAGTTTTGTTTATGCCGTTTAAGCAGGAGATAGGGAGATATAAAAGGTGTATTAATGGGAGATTATAACTGTGGTATTAAAGTTAACACGTCAAATAGTGCGCTCATCCGCAGCTATAGAAAAGTACAATAAGAGCACCTTACCTACCATACTAATAAGTGCTGTAGTACACGGCTCGGGACACAGCCCACGTGTGAGCTCACGTTAGGCAAACACGCTATTTAGTTAGTTTTCATGTGTGCAGGCAGAGTTGAGCATGTAAAGACTTTTTGCTCATGAATGTTCCACTGCGTGCTCAGAAAATAACACCACAAAATAACACCATACATTTTAAGACAGAAGGCACGGGCCGTATAAAATCCCACCTCGGACTATGGACATGCCTGGCACAAGCGCTACCTTTCTCATGTACAATAAATGTGTCATCAAATATCGGCTGAAAATATTGTGCAAATCTAAGCATCAGTCCAACGGCGATGTCCTAAAAAAGCAATTATCCACCGATTCTGATATTATCGTGCAGCCATAGTTAAAACAGCAAAAATGTACGTCACAACACTCAAAAAATGGAATCAGTGCAATCCTTATTGAACAATAACAGCTTGCGGGAAGTCTTATATTAAAATGGTTTTAAAGACACCACATTCTTCTCACACCAAATATTCAAACAAATATCAGACTGCTCTATCTGTTCTCTATAATATTGATGAGCCGAGTAACTCACTCTTTCAGGTTGTCACACTCCTCCTCGAGGCGAGCCTTGTCCTTGCTGACGGCCAGGAGCTGAGCTTCTCTCTTCTCCAGTCGGCCCGTCAAATCATCAATAACCTGAAAAAAACCATGGTCACTCATACATGACACCTCAGGGTGGGTTTAGATTAGAGTGTGCAATATGCATCGTCTGCGATAATATCTTAATTGCTGTTTTAACTTGGTGTAAGTTTTAGTTTTTACTCTTAGAACATTTGAAAGCCAATTTTATGCAAAGAAGCATTTTGAAAATAGGACTGGGAACATTAATGCAATTCGTCTGGAAATGTCACATTTTTAATTATGTTTATCTGACTGAAGCCTGGGTTTATTACAGAGAAAAAGCAGCTTTTTCATTGCAGACACCTGACCTTGGGATATAGACGAGTCGGGCCAGAAGTTAGTTTAGACGCCTTAAAAAATAAGTGAGCAAACAGCGGCAGCAGATAAAACTGCCCCGCAATATACACTGTTAGACTTAATTGCAGTTTTAAAGGATGTAAAACACTGCCTAATTATCATTACTGTCAAAGTCCCAGAAAATATTGTGATATAAATTTTAGGACGTTTTAAGTACTAGACCTTTTGTAGTTCCAGAAGCTGGCAGCTGGACGCCCCTTTTTGCTCCTCGGTCACGGGTGGAGTCAGCAGTTCCTCGTAGTCAGTCCTTAATGCGGACTCGGTCAAACAAGACCCTTCCTGCAAGTCTTGTTCACAGTTGACCGGCGTGGCGCTACGTCCACTCTCCTCCATCTCGTTCTCTTCCATCGATTGGTCCTTGACGTCTGCCATCGTGCCTCCCGTCGTCGCCACCTCTTCGACCTCCTCCTCCACCTCCTCCTCTCGATTGGGTGACGGTGGTTCGGGAGCGGGAACAGAAGCGGGAGCTGGAGAGGGTGTCGGGCCGGCCGTGACAGACGCCAGGGTTCGGTTGGCCGGAATCTCGTCGTCCGAGTTTACCTCGCTGACGCTGCGACTGTCCAACGACTGGACGCTGAATGAGTCGATGCGCTCAAAGGCGTCCGAGGACGAGCCACAGCTTTCTGTCAGCTTGGGGTAGTCGTCCAGACGCGGGTAGTCGGCACAGGCTGAGGCTGAAAGCAGCTGGAAGGAGCCCTGCATCAGGTGGAGGCCGGCTTTGGCTTCGGATGACTCCTGTCTTGAGCTAGCCGAGCTCTCGCTGATCACGCTCTCGTGGTCCAGGACCTCGATGTCGCTGGTGGTGGAGGTGCCCGAGGAAAAGGCGCTGACCGGCGGGGACGGAGTGTCACTCTGCCTGTCTTCTGCCTTGGCGTCTTTGGATTCCAGCATGATGTCTTTAGGAGGGACTGACAGCGTTTTGACCGGGCTGCTTGGAGCAACAGGCGCAGAAGTCTGGACGTTGAGAGCAGATTCGGTCTTCAAGGGCGACGTTCCATCTGTCTGACTGATTATCGCCATTGCATTTGTCTCCTGAAGTTCCGCTTGGTCCTTAGTAATGTTCGATTCTTCGGTTTGCGGTGATGTAGTCGGAGATGGAGGAGAGACAGGATCTGGTTGTAGTGGTACAATATCCAGGGACAGTTCTTCAATTTTAGGCTCGTCCTCAACCGGCTTGCTCTCATCAGCTCCGGCGCTCTCTGGTCCGTCGAGTTCTACTAGAGTAAGCTCTGAAGACTCACCGTTGTGGTCGTCGTCGTCCTTGCTGGCTTGTTTTTTCTCCCGTTCGTTTTTCTCCTGGAGTCGGCGGTAAGATTTGGTCGGCGCCACAGACACCACCGGCGTCTTCTTCACCGGCTGCATATCTCCCTGCGACAGGAAGGCGCTGAAGAAGCTCTCCGACTCGTCGACCACCGTGCGAGTGACAGGCTTGGTGATGGCCTCCGACGACGGGGGAAGGTTCTTCGGCTGTTCCTCCGCGGGAGCGTCCCACTGGTTCATGCCCCATCCTGTCGATACGGGCTTGATTGGTAGACCTGAGGATATGAAACAAGAAACAGAAATCAATTCTATCTATCAAAAACGCAGCCAACTAGACAGCCAATCCCTGAAGAAATTGTGTGATTGCTGTGAGCTGAAAAACTGGAAGGGAAAGAGGTAGGAAAGGTATTTGAGGGGAAAGAGGGGAAAAAAGGGAAGCCGTTGAGCTGTCCACTAGAAAAGTATTATAATACTTGCATATTGCATGCAAAAAGCTTCCAGTGACTGCTGTGCCAGTGAGGGTGGCATTTATTCCTGCGTTCCAGGAAATTACAAGCTGTGGGCAAAAAATGCCTGAATATGTTATCTAGTGATCTGAAGTAGAGCTTTAAGCGTGAAGTATTTCAAAGACAAGTTCACACAGGACAGTTTAACATGCATTTTAATTACTGGGTCCTTATTACTTCTGCTCATGTTTTTGGCACTTGTTTTTGCTTATTTTTGTTGTTAATGGCTTATAATGTTCAGCTTAAAATGTGAGCTGAAAACTGGAAGGGATAAAGTGGTGGAAAAGGTTGGGCTGTCCACTAGAAAAGTATTATAATACTTCTCCTCAATTAGCTGAACATTTTAAGCCATTAACAACAGAAATCAGCAAAACAAGTACCAAAAACATGAGAAGAAGTAATAAGGACCCAGCCATTAAAATTCACACTTCACACTCCTCACTGGCACAGTAGTCACTGGAAGCTTTTTGCGCACAATATGCAAAACACATCCTGCGCAGAAGTATGACCAAACTGACATAAGCGAGCCTGGGATCATTCTATTTGCCAGACCTTTACTGAAAAGACATCTACTCACAAAAAGCAATAATAATTGAGAGGAGGAAATAAAGTCTGGTTGTTTGTGTTGGTTTATGGCTGGCAATGCGGTTTATGAGCTGTGGGACATAAAAGGAGTGTTAACGGGCCTAATGATGAGGTAGTTAACACGGCAACCCCACTGAAAAGAAACACTTAAGTTCTAAGAGAGAAAAATAGGTTTAGGCTGGCACTTAACTTTCCATTTTTCTCCATATCTTGACTGTCTCATCTGTTCCATGGCCCTGGTTTTCCATTAGCACAATTCATCAAACACACGCAGAGTCAATAAACCAAATAGGCCTACCTGGTGTTGACAGTGTAAAGTTAAATATTCTAGCTAACTCTGAATTTACAGTGAAGATTAAACATTACTCTAGGAAACTAGTTTGCCTTGATACAACTCTGACTTCTAGATCTATTAAGTTAAAAGAAGCTGAAATAACAGTAGTAACATTTTTGTCAGTTACCATTTTTTCAATGATTAAATGAGACAAAGCAGTTAAAAGTAGGCCTTTGACAGAAAAGCTGTTATTTTTAAGTGGATGTTTATTTGTCACTGTGAACACAGCACACAGTGCACCACAACCAAATGTAACCTTGCATTTGACCCATTCGTGGTGGAGCAGTGAGCAGCAGCTTGGGGACGATACCTTGCTCATGAGTACCTCAGTGGTACCTTTACCAGTCCGGGACTTGAACCAGCGACCTTCCGTTCACCGGGCCAACTCCCTAACTGTTGCACTAACAACTGAAATGTAAATTTGTTTTGGTTAACTAGAAAAGACAGGACTAAAATGTTAACTCATGGACTGTCAGACATTCAGAATTTCAAATCACAAAGAGTAACAAAATTATCATTTGACATTCTCGTTCCTGAACTCATTTAAATGTGAAACAATCTTCTCTTTTAACTCTTCTAACCTCCTGTTCAATATAAAGTGACGTTATGACGAATGACGTCTGATGGATGTTTACATTTTTGGACCGTTGCTATGGACTCATTTATAACTGGAAAGATGAATCGATGTACCGTTACACCCCTAGGGAATACGTGGACGTGTAGACTGAGTTTTAGAACTTGCTGATTTCCACATTTCTGCTAACATGAAGGAGAAAATGAAGAACTCACTGTCTAGAGTCGGTGTGATAGAATCGTTCCACTGATCCTCCTCTTTTATATCCAAAACCCGGTCGATGGACTTCTGTGCCGTGGTCAGGGCTTGCTTGGCGAAGCTGGACAGATGCGAGGCGTTGAACCAGCTCATTTTTCCTGCTCTTTCCTAGACCTTATACAAGCCGCGAAGTCTTTATTTAACAAAACACAAATTTCAGATCATCCTAAGAATTAATATCAGCGACAAGGAGCTAATAAAAACCTGAGAGGACTAAACTTTCTCCGCTTAGCTCCACCTAGCCTAGCTTAGCTTCCCTTCCCTAGCTAACCCCTGAAAACCAGCGAATCTCTCTTTTAACTGACGCTGTGACAACTAATCCCGAAGCTAATAAAACCATTCATCTCCTAAAACCCAGCGTCACCCTTTTATTTCTTCGTAATTTCCCCTTTTCTTCTTGTTGTTTTGCTAGCAGGTGAGAACAACTCGAGTTCGCGTCGCTTCTGCTTCCGTACCACGTCGCACTACAGCGGTCACGTCACGGCAAAAGACGGCCCCGATCCGAGTCGCATACTCACAGTCACACGAAGTATGTACACATAATGAGGTAATAACGGTACCTAAAAGCGTATAGTATGCTAGTACGCGATTTGGGACCAGGCCCAGTGAAGAACGCAAACACAGACACGAGTCATGACCTAGTTGTCAAAATTATAAAGTTAATAGGTTTTATTTAATGAATAAAACACTTTACTTGTGTCAGTTTATGATTTGTGTAATGTTATAAAGCGCTTTATTACACACGTTATCAAAAATATTTAGCAATAAAACAATTCCTATTAAAAACGGGGTTTGCCTCAAGATCGTTAATAATAGCAGAAAAGTAGAGCGAGGGAGAGCAGCTTAATATATAACGTAAAACTAAAATTATAAAATAGAGAATTTTAAAAACCTAAATCAACTTTTAAAATCAACGTAGTAAAATAGTAGAGAGGTGAAGAACAGCTAAATATATAACGTAAATTTAAAATGATAAAATAAAGTGTTTTAAACACAAATTCATCTTTAAAATGCACATAGCAGAATAATACAGAGAGGAAGAGCAGCTAAATATATCGCCTATTTCAAAACAGTTTTAAGCATGGAATAAAGTTCTTTGACTTCTTCGAGTTCATGTTTTTACCATTAGATGTCACTGTTTAATTGGCTGAAACTCAAAAAATCTTGCTTTGCACAAAAGTTGAATACAGTAACTGGAGCAGTGGGTGCTGTAATTATAAGTACAAAGTTCACTGTACAGTTATGACAACTATATAAGTTGACAACCGCATGATGGATTTACAGAAAAAAATGCTTTCTGGGCTGAGCCTTATCCATAAAGTAGAAGTTCTCAGTTAAAGAGGCACTGCATCCAAATACACTAATGTTAAAGTCAAAAGTCAAAGTAAACTTTATTATCTTAACTATATACAAGTATACAGAGAGACGAGGCGACGTGGCTTCAGTTTTTATAGAGGGCAAACAGCCACATGGAATAAGCATATATAAATAGACTATAAAATATTAACTCTAAACTAGACGGAGAAAAAGAGAATATGCAGTTTAATTACAGCAGCAGTCAACTGAAAAGAAAAATAAATAAAAATTAAGGTCCTGAAATTGTCTTTTTGCGTTGAATGTGCATGAGATTTGCAGGACATCAATATGAACATTCTTAACAGACAATCTTTAAAAAAAACAAAACAAAACAAAACAAAAAACAGTATCTCTATAAAGATATAATGTGGGGAAAAATAAATGAAAACTAATGGAAAGCTTCAGCATTGTGCATTCCAGTGCTGACTTTTCGTTTATCTATAATTTAAGTGGAAAACCTGTTTTCTGCTTGGAGGTTCATTGATAAAGATATAGAAATATGGCTCACCCTAAAATATTTTTTCATATAAATCATCCAAGTCATTTTGAGAAGAAAATAATTTACTTCCAAATAGAGCTATACATTTGACAAAATGTATTCTGCATCATTTACCGTATTTCTCAATACATACTAGGGGTAGTTGTAGTGTAATGGTTAGGGTGTTGCCCCTATGATCGGATGGTTGCTTGTTCAAGTCCCGGACTGGTAAAGGTACCACTGACGTCCCCAAGCTACTGCTCCCCGGGCTCTGTACGTCAGCTGCTCCCTGCTTCTTCATAGATGGGTCAAATGCAAGATCACATTCGGTTGAGGCGCACAATGACAAAGCAGTGCCTGGAGATGGTACCTTGCTCATGAACACCTCAGTGGTACCTTTACCGGTCCGGGATTCAAACCGTCAAGTTTGACCATATTTTTTTGCCTCTACACATCCAACATGTGTTGAATCTTCTGAGATATCTGGCATCTCAACCCTTCCCGATTGTGTTAATAGTGCATCCTGAGAGCGCACTATATAGGGTGGAAGATTGTGGCGCACTACATAGAGGAAAGGGGGCGAGTGCAGACGCCGCTCTAGCATCCCAGCCTTGTTTTGCAGGAAGCGAGAAGTCAGCAAGCGGCCGAAAAAGAGAAAGAGAAACACAGCCGCGTCACTTAGACGAGATCTTACTATCCTTCTTACCCGACACGTCAGTGGCACCGTTTGGTAAAACCAGAATTGGTCCCTGGACACCGAAGTCATTAACCGGCAGCCGCTGTAAAACGCGCACCATTTGGAATCATCGATTTGTAGTGAGACACGGACTCGCTCGTTGTCATTTCGCCTTTTTAGCTCAGCGGCTAAAGCGCTAGCTAACTACCCGTCGATCCCTCGCCGTAACCGTCGTTTTCGGCTTAAGGTAAGTTATTCTAATATATAAAGTATAATCTATATCATGTCAGTTTTGTAATCTTATATATTACGCAAACAGCGCGGCGTTTTAGCTAAAGCTAACGTTAGCATTAAAGGCCAACAGCTCTCTGAGGCGTCTAGTTACTCTTTATAGCTCAAACGTTTAGCTTTACAAGCATTTTTAAATTAAGACGTGTGATTATGGTGTCGCGGCGAGGAGAATTGATCTTAGGTTTAAATAAAATGGTGTTAATTGTTATTTTAAGCCGTTAAAATGCAACAACCAGCGGTGACGCGGATCCGTTTTTGAGTAGCCTTTAAGAGAGATTTTACTGTCGGCTAACGTTAGCAGACTATACGGACCATAGGTAGCACGCTAGCCGGACTTTGCTATAGCTTAACAGGTTGGTTAACGCTAACATGCTAGCTGATGTCAAAGTCCCGCTAGCGAGGATGATGCTAACTCTGCCGCTGCGTCTACGTTTGGCTAATTTCGTTAGCCGGTATTTTAAGAACAAGTTATTAAAGATGACAAGATGTTATTGCGGCTAACGAGAAAGTGAAGCGAACGCTGTGGTTAGCAGACAGTAATGTGACAGTGACGACTTTAAGGTTAGCTAGCTTGCTAGCTGGGTGGCTAACATGGGTTTTATTAGGTTGTGTAGCCGGCATCGTTAGTATTTATATCTGCGTGTTTTTCTTGTTTATTCCTATTTTAGTTCATGATGATGATTGATATTTGCAGTGAGGTAAACTGATAATTTCGTGGCCTTTCTGACCTCGTCAGGAACATTAGATGTTGCATCACGCCCATTTAAACGAGCCAATTCCAAATCAAGCCAGTGTCTTTTTGGGTGTAGCTGTTTTTGTGATTGACTGGCTTGTTGAGGCAAAAATGTTTATTTCGTGTGCTGGTCTAGTGGAATTATACATAGTCATGAGTCTGGTTGTATCTTTCCTTCATCATTGCCACCATTGTACCCCAGAAGAAAGCACTGAACCCCCAAATTACCACAAATGATAGCTTCACTACCATCATTGAGCCATTAATCGAAACCCTTGATTTGTCCTAAAAACTGATACTGAGTAACAGCCAAGCATGCCCCAAAATAGTAACTTAACTACCAGCATTGAGCCCTGAAGCAAGACCCTTAAAACAAAGTTGTCCACAAGTGCTATAATCATTACTGTCCTTGAGCATGACCCTTAACCTCAACTTGTTTCAAATATAACTTGGCCACCAGCATTGAGCCATTCGACAGGACCTTAAAATGTAAGATTCACCCAAATGGGAAAGAGCAAGACCCTTAAACGAAAAATTACGCCAAATAGTAACTTCACATCCACCATTGAGCCCTTAAGTAAGACCCTTAGCCCAAAGTTGCCCAAAATAACTTCACTAACATCCTTGAGCAAGGCACTTAACCTCAACTTGTTCCACTTGTACCACTGTGGAGCCCTTTGACAAGAAAATTGACAGTAGTTGACCCCAAGTGGTGGCACTGAGATTTTGAGCAAGACCCATAACCCAAAGTTGTACCAAGTAACTTAAGTACTGTCCTTGAGCAAAGAAGGCCCTTAACACTTAACCCACTACTTCTGCTTAAGCGAGATCCTTAAGCCAAAATTTGACCCCACAGTAATGTCACTACCACTATTGAGCCCTTGAGCGAGACCTTTAAACCAAAATTTACTACCACTGCTTAAGCAAGACCCTAAAACAAGAATGTAATTGTAATGGCACTACTACCATTGAACCTTTGAGCAAGACTCTTAACCTTACGTTTCCCAAATGGTAACTTCACTACCACCAATGAGCCCTTGAACAAACACCTTAAACCCTAAGTTGCCCCAAATAGGACCTTTACTATCACTATGGGGAGCCCTTGAACAAGAACAGTTGCCTCCAGTAGTAATTCAATTACCACCGTTAATATTTTTATCAAGAACCAAAATTAAGCCAAATAGATCAGGAAGCTAAAATTGACCACTGTTAGAATGTAAAAGATGCATCACACCCGTCTGTTGAGTCAGTGGATAGTGAAGCCAGCAGCCAATTGATCATAAAGTATCTTTTTAATGATTACTCGCAGGTGCTAAATTAAAATAGTTTAAAAGTACTAAAGGTTTTATCCGCCACAGCCAACGCCCTGCATCAAACTAAACCCAATGAGCAATGTCCGCCTCCTGTTTGTTGGAGAGATACTGAGTGTTGCATGTTCTGTCGAGTCATGAAGGACTGTTATCCAGGTTTTTGGCGAAAGCGCTTTGCAGTTTGCACCATGTGATCCGACTTTCCCAGAGTGTCATGGGTTCCAGATTAGGCTCGGAGTCGCGTCGCATTGTGGGGAGTATGAACAATGAGGAGAGGAAAGGCGTGTGGGTTTGTAACCCTGGGCTAAGAGTTTTATTTAAAATATCTGTTCCAAGATTGACTCGTCTGTCAAATCTGCATGAGGTCATATTTTGTACGTTAAGGAGTCACGTCATGTGATACTATTGTCATAAAATAGGAAACATGAGCCTTTAATGAGTTGTCTGTGCTGCTCGAGGATATTTAATCCCTTTGCTTTCAAAGCGTATAGCAGATCATAATTCACTAAAATATCATAATTAATAAAGAAACATTGTTAATACATGTATAAGGTATACAGCAAAAAAATATGGACTTGCTTATTACTTCAGTGAGAACAAATTATTTTCATAAAACATGCTCTCTCCTTTTGTTTCCCTCTGCAGGGCTGAAATGTTAATTTTAGATTATTCTCATGGCCTGGCTGGTGTCTGCACTTCTCACTTTCACAGATTTACCACCAAAAATAAAAATTCTCTTTTTGGCCTGGATAATATGAAGGTGTAAACAATATAAGATAATACAGATAAATAAAAGTTCACACTGGCTTTTAGTACCTTTTTTTGTTCGTTTCCCTCTAACTTTCTTTCCTCGTATCGTAGCTTTTTTGTGAGGACTACCAGTGCGTAACTCTTGTCGTTGCATAATGAGCTTCTTGAAAAAGGCGTCTTGAAGGTTTAACCAAGCGAAACACTTTCAAAAACACATTTCACACCGTTTACATATGTCTAAACAATCAGGAACTTGCAGTACCAGATTGTACTGTACTTACCGGCATAGAAAGTGAAAGTGATTGTTCCCAAAAACAGAAAGGTTTAGATTTCGCACGTGTTTTTATGCACTTTCCATGAAGGATGCTCTCACTTTGTAGGTTTGCACAGCTCGATTTGGAGTTTAGATGTTTATGCGAATTTGAGAAAGGAGAACAGGTCGGGTGCTTTCAGAAATTTGTGTGGAATATAGGTCAGAAGAATTGAGGAATGGTTCTTGAGGTTGTTGTAAGGACTGGAGTAGGGCTGCCTGTTATGAACTTAAATCAGTATCATGATTAATTTTTCAAGTTCATATTGTTATCAGATTTTTATTCCACACCCCTCTCTGACCACTGCTTCTCCTACAGCTTTTGTGCTAGAAACTCGATGATTCGAGGGCCCATGAGCCTCTTCGCATATCTGTAGCCGCCACGATCCGCACTCGTCTTTTTCATTCTTTTTTCTCTCGTTTATTTTTCCCACAGGAACCAATTTGTTTTCTCCTGTTCAGAATACATGGGTTTTGGGATTCGATGGGATTTTGATACATGGCTTTCAAAACGGCTCTTATGCCACCTCAGACCACCTCACTGAACACACATCTCAATCTTTTTCCATCCGTACTCGTCTTTTTCTTGCTTTTTATCATCCCTCGTTCCTTCCCCCATTCACTTGAGTGCATTTTAATCAAAGCCATTTCTCGTTTTAAAGCTACAAAACTTGAGCAATCACGTTCACTAGTTTTATTTATGACTCTCTTTTTTTTTTTTTATATGACAGTTTATACTATAAATAAATCCTTTAAAAAACACAGATGTAGTGTCAGACTGGACGGGGTGCAGTCACATGACAAGTATGTTTTTAAGGGGACACTACATGAGTACAGTATTAACAGTATGTCAAAATTATGTTTTAAAAGATTCTGAATGCTGTCCTAGTCTGTAGACGAACTGCAGATATTTTCTTCTCATGTTTACCAGGCAGCATTTCCAGGCTGGGGCTGTTATTTCAGAATTAGGCCAACACTTGGATTAATCCTCTCGACCGGCCGAGAAAGAAAAGAAGTATTAATTTTGACCTGGCAGCTCCACTTCACATTCTATAGTTATTTACAACGTTGGCATGCGTAAAGCACCTACAAAACCCGCATTTGCCAGCAATCGACTCTGGACACCCGGGCGATGGAACATGGATTGATATTTGGAAGTGTTGTGTGATAATGGGAGGCCAATTATTCAGTCCACTTTGTGCAGGAGAATTGAGGCTGATTGTGCTGATGTTATGTAACATGACGAGGAACGAGGGGAAGAAGTGGGTTAATGGAGCCAAACGCTCTCATCTGGAGTGATTAGGGTTTATATTAAACACTTTGTACCATATGAAGTGCGAGTCCTCTACTCTTTCTCTCAGGAGTGCTAAACATCAGCAGATGTTGCCGCAGTACTGATAATTTTATTAACAAGAAGTATGATGGAGCCATGATGAATTGTTTATTTGTTTTCGTTAACAGGGTTGGACTAAAATTAGGGATGCACTGATCCACTTGACTTGACCCAAAGCTCAGGTATCGGTTTTGCAACTGGAAAAAGTTGAATTGGATGCAGCCCTATCTAAAATGTTAATTTGTGGACTGATAAACTTTGAAAATGCATCATGCCACTAAGGTGCAGAGCCCGGGGGGCAGTGCTTGGGGACAGTACCTCATGGTACTTTCTGATTGCAGGGACAACTCCCTAACCGTTACTCTTCCAGCTGCCCCAAATGGAATCCCAACCATGATTTTGCATGATGTGTTTCTGAAGATAAAGCAAAGTGCAATGCAAGTATGGTTGCTTAAAAAGATTACTTACTTAGATTTTACTTAGATTTATGGATATTGTTGTTTATAACTCGGCTGAACGCAACACAAAATCTGCTGTGTTAATGGAGATCGCACAGCAGTTTATTTGGAAGATATTTGTGCGCAAATTCTTAGTTCTACGGCCAGTGCTATAGGCAAAATGTGTTGTCAAAATTTTATTCTATATTTTTATTTTACCGATTAATAATTTTAGTAATACTGTAAAAAGTTTAGGCTACATTTGATTTTTTTGTTTAGCACATTTTAAAGAGAGGAAACATAAGCATAACAAAAAATAATCACTAAAATGTAGATGTCGACCAATATTGGTTTTTGAGCACCGATATCAATATGGATTGTTTCTGGTTCGCGGAGCCGATAGCCGATATTTGGAGCCGATAAGAAAAGGAAAGCTGTGTCAAATATTGTAGTTTTGCAAACACCAACACAAGACTTAATTTAAATAACTTTATTGTTTATAAATACTTTTTACATTATTTTAATTTAACTTTAAATAATATTAAATAAACATTGCAGTAACATTATAAAACTGTGCAACGTTTTTGCATTCTACTTAACCTAGATCTTGTGTGACATACAGTATAACCAATCAGAGACTGTTGTGGGCGGGACATTAAACAGAGCAGCGAGTTGAGAGCAACGGCACAGTGACGGCAGTGGAGCCACAGTAGCGCACCTTGTCGTTACTTTATTTCATTGACGGTCAAAATTAAACACCGATACAGATAATCTGCAAAATGCCTAACATCGGCCCCCTATAATCGGCCCGGCTGATATTCGGTCGACCTTTACTAAAATGTGACAACTTTTAGTCGACTAAAACTAGACTAAAACTGTGAAGGGTAGAAATGACTAAAACGTGACTAAAAGTAAAGCACTTTTTGTCTGAAGAAATGAAAGCCGAGATGCAATCAGGTTTGCGGGCCTACTAGGTCTCGAAATAGCTGAACTGATGCAAAAAACTTAACTTTTGGTATGTGACGTATATATTAAACTGAAACAAACATGTCAAACTTGTTTTGCACAGCAGTCTTGTGCCGCTTGAGATCGTTCTGCTCGTTTATTATTTCCCTCGCAGCGTTTTGTCTGAACCTCAGCATGTTTTCACTGTTTTCAAGTCTGGCTTCCCGAGTTGTTCCGGAGCTGCTGTTTTATTGTATTATATTATTGCATTTGCCCAGGGCGCTGCGTCTACATCTGAATGACTTTAGCTAAGGATTGGGACTTTATTTCCTAGCATTCCATGGCTAATCTGCGCAACGTGCTTTATGCACTTAAATTTTTTTTACTCAAGTTTACTTCGTGATCACAGCTGGTACGGAAGGGTTAAAGATACAGACCTAAATGAAACATCAGTAGCTGCTCATATGTAATTTTGCTCCGTGTTCCGTAACGCATCAGTTCTTCAGTTTAGGAATGTGGGACTTGATTAAAGATTAGATGCTAAAAAACACAGCACCAAGTCAAGTGAGCGTGAAAGCAGAGTAGAGCGAGGGCCGAGCGTGTCCATTGTAGCCCACAACATTTCAAGAAAAAGTCACTTCCTGTCCTAGGTAGTGTACAGAGTCAAGTAGGGCTCGTGTGGCTCTCCATGTGCACTGCCTAGTGTGTGGAGAGCCGTTAAGCTACAACCCCGGCCATTTCCTGAGATGCATACTACCACATAGAAAAGTATGATAAGAGCACCTTACCCACCATACTATTAAGTGTGGTAGTACATGGCTCGGGACACAGCCCATGTGTGAAGTCACATTAGGTAAGTGAAGCAACCACACAAGTTACTTTGCGCGTGCAGGCAGAGTTGAGCGTGTAAAGACGAGAGATTTTGCTGGTAAACGTTCCACTGCTGCTCAAAATTTTGGCACAAAACAACACCTTAATTAATGATTATTATTATATAAACTAGTACTGCAGTGTATACTATGCCAAGTTGCAAAGCCTTCTGTTGTGGCACAAAATGAGATGTTAAAATGTTGTACTGTGTTATTTTATAAAAATATAAAAAGAATTTATATTTTTAAGTGAGTGACAAGGCTTCAGTGTTGATTGGCTACTACTCGTGTGACATATAGACAATCGGAGACTGTTGTGGGCGGGACATTAAGTGAAGCAGCGCGTCGGGAGCAAACGGCACAGAGAGAAGAGACAGTAGCGCACCTTGTAATTACTTAATCTTGGTCATGGTCAAAATTAAAAACAGATAACGATAATCAGCAAAATGTCTAATACTGGTCCCCGATAATCGGTCGGCCCTTGCTTAAAATAAATCACAGAAACACAGATGTAGCTGAAGACAAACCACAATAAACACACTATAGTATGTACTACTACTTCATACCCAAATGGATCGGTGTGTCGGATGGAAATGGATCAGCGTGTTTGACAGCAGACAAAAATCTGTGTGTGTGTCAGGGTGTGACGAAGAGAGGGAGCGAGAGCATTGCACACTCATTCCTCGTGACTGTCCAGAGTAGGGGAGAGAGTGAGGGAGAACACATGACCAGTTTTAGATTTAGAGCGCTTCCTACACAATGGGCTTCTCTTTAACCACTCAACCGTTCGGGGCCAAAGTGGAAATAGCCTCTGTATCGGTAGTTTTTACCAAAACCTCTGTTAAAAAGCTCCAAGCGGCTGGGATTTGCGATGCCTGATGGGGCGTCCGGCTTCAGTTTTGGCTTCGTAGGGAAGCAGGTTTCGTTTGGTACTCACTCGAGGTACGGTTCCGTTCATTAAATTTTGCTGTCGCTTTGTTGTGATCGTCTGGCGGGATATTGCGAAGCTGGTTACACTCAAAGCTAGATATCTTACGGCAAGAAATTAGACTTGTTTTCTTACTGAAAAGGCCTGGTTTTTGGCTGCACAGTGAAATAAAATAATGAAGGTAAAATAATCTTTTGTGTGTGAAACATCTTGAACTTTAAAGTCTTAAATGGGGAAAAGACTGATGTAATGAAAATGTATTGTTCATCAAAACGCATTTCCTACATTTAAAGTTTATAAACACAATGATAAATAAATCATTTTTAATAATGTATGTTTTAAAAATTAGAATAGATGTTAGAAACTAGAATTAGAAATGTGCTATATAAAAACTTTTCAATGTGTAGTCATTTGCTTTATTACTTTCTACTGCTAGCATTTTTTAATTTAATTTTAAACCAACGCCTCTTTTTTAAGCCATTTTGCACTACTAATCAACATGTATTCTTCTCTGAATCTTTACACCATGTCTTCATATTGCAGTGTCATTTATTCTGGCTCTCGGCGTGGTAAAGGCACCAGAATTTCCTTCAGGATCAGTAAAGTTCTTTTACGTCTTTTACTTGACCTTGCACACCCTGAGACGCGACCATTACACACGTGCATCTAATTGAAGCAGCCGCAACTGTATACTTAATATACAGTAAGAGGAAACTGTTTGTGAGTGATCTTAGCGGCTCGAGGATGACTTTCCTGACCACAATCGTTGGTACGGATGCACCGATCCAGCTGTTTCAGTTCCGATACTGATACCTGTGTGTTTTGTGTGGGCTGATTCCAAGTATCGGTTCAATATCAATATAATTAATGTATATTACTCTAGAGACTGTTTAATGGGTTTGTTTAAACAGTCGTGTCATTTTGAGACGCTCCCTAACACCATCAGGAACAGTGAGATCTCCAGCAAGACCTGGTGTAGTTAAGCACATTAAACAGTAGAACGGTGGCTTGTGGTGCGTTTTCCTGCTGGTTCTGCTCACTATCCGATGAATACGTCGGAATTCGTAGCTTCGTTTATCACCAAATTACATCAAAGTGGAACATTAAGCCAACTTTACCAACTAGAACCGAGCGACTTGTTTAAAATGCTTCGTTTAGTCCTGACAAATGAAAACCAGCTTTGTTCCACATGTGAATTATTTAGATTATTTCTGAAAAGCTGTTATTATTTCCCCAGTCTGTGTTCATGTACCGTACTCTTAAACAGCGCTCAGCCTTTATCTATGTTCGTATTTGAATTATTGTAAAATCACAAGAACAAGAGATGCACTTTATCCAGAAACAAAAAAAAGTTAATTTCAAGGTAAAATCCTCAATTATTCGGGATATTGATTTGAGGTTGTATCGCCCACCCCTAGGTATTTGACATTGTGGGATTGTTACATTTTTTCCCCCCAAAATAATGTTGGAATCCTTTCCTGTTTCCTCAGCTGTGACGCGATGACATCGAGAAAGAAAGTTCTACTGAAAGTCATCATCCTCGGAGACTCGGGGTGGGTTCCTGCACGACAAACTCACACTCGCAATAAAGCAAAAAATATAAACTACTGCGTCTCAACCATATTAGAATGTCATGGAAAATGAGTTATTTAGGCTAATTCATAAAGGTGAGCATTCGTGTATGATATATTTATTACTCGTAAAGCGAAATGTTTGAAGCCTCTTATGTTTTAAGGTTGATTAGGGCTGTGCGGTTTGACCAGCGTCTCATCACGATAACGATATATATCACAATATAGTTTGTTTTCTGTAAATTCGGTGAACCGTCCCCAAACAGGATGGTGCACATGCAGAGGGTCACATTTGGTTGTGTTCACAACGACGAATCATCTTTTACTTTCACTTTAAGGCGAATTAAGGCACAAATATAACACCACAGTATTCTGTGTGTCTACATCCATATTCTCACAGGAGACGCCTGAGTTTCTGGGTTGCATGAGCTTTTAGACATAACGGTCAACATGCAGTAAAATCAAAAACAAACACTTCATGTTTAATGGGTATAGTATATGTGAAGGTTTATGTTTTTGAATTTACATGAATATTTGCTCCCAATAACAAACATGGAATTTGGGAGGGAAAAAAGAAAGTTAATATTTTAATCGTATGATAAATATTAAGCTGAAGCCCGAGTGAGTATTAGCACGATCAAGTTGTTATTTTTAAATCAGTTTGTTTCATTTCTTCATTTGTTTTTGCATTTAATCAGATCTATAAAACAGTATGTGTTTAACACCAAAGTGAATAAAACACGTGATTTTATTAAAAGTGGACTAAATTTGGCTTTGTGGCATGGCCCCAGAAATGACAGTTACACACAGAAGACTTAAAAATAAGTGTGAAAATTACAGATGAAGAAGATTAACCCTGTAACTACCAAGAAACAACTGTGCGTTCCAAACACACACACACACACAGCGCCCACTTCCGGGTCATGCCACTTCCACCCAACGAATAAACCAGAGCGGGTACGAGTGCACACTTTGCATTTTCCCATTTTTCATTTGAGCGCAAAATGGGAAAATGGGAATCAACTCAGTATTCCTTTTTACACTTTGGTTTTGGGATGAGCGTGAAAATAGTCATATTTTAGTTTTGGTTTTAATGTAAAAAAACGAATGACTTGTCAAGATTAAAATTCTAAATGGATATTTCTGGCCAAACGCCCTGTGTGAGCGCAGCTTCCTCTGCAGCTCGGTATTTTTCGTGAAACTCGACGCTTGCGGTGTGTAAAAACGCTCGGCTCGGGTTTCGCTTCCTCTTGGCCGCTCAGTTTTTGGTTTTGAACTGGGTTTTCTGTGCCTTCGTCTCTCCGCAGAGTGGGGAAGACCTCGCTGATGAACCAGTATGTGAACAAGAAGTTTAGCAATCAATACAAAGCCACAATCGGAGCAGATTTCTTGACGAAAGAGGTGATGGTGGACGACCGGCTCGTCACCATGCAGGTAGAGTGGCACTAAACCCAACTCACAACAAACACGGCAACATGTGATATACATTTACACACAGAGCTGGGCAATCAGTCAACATTCACCACCTGTAATTGATTGATTTTTGATAGATTTTCAGTGATTACGCCAAGATTGCATCAACATTAACAGCCTCTATTTGACAAGATCTTACCCAGGACTTAGACAATACAACCTCGAATCAATATCACCATTAATTGACCACCTTGATTTATTTTTGTGCTCTCATAATTCATTGACGAGGTGTACATTATAAACGTACTCGACTGTTTAAGTTTTTTATAATGAAAGAATATTTTTTAAAAACTGTCATGTAAACGCAAGTAAAAAAAATAAACATAATAAAATATCCGTTTATAAAAATATCATGTGAACAGGCTCTAAATATACACTAAAGAAGGAAAACATTATCTTCTCCACGTATTATCTCAATGAGTCACTTCTCTTTAGCACAGCCGAAATAAGGATGTAGTGTTTTTATATCGACAGATTACATAGAACTGGTTTTGCAGAATTTGCTGTATTTATAGTTTTATTTTGGTTTTAGGAAGGAAGAAAATGTTTGGAATTAACAGCCTTTGTTCCGTTCATCTTTTAGTGAGTTTAGGTTTATAATGGGTTTATAGAGAATACTCTCTAGTATAAACCTTTTAAAAACACATTTTTTCCTTTTATTTAGTATTTTTTATTCTTTACTTTTTAGCTCATCACAATTCTTAATTAATAAAAAAGATTTTTTTTTTATTTGCACACAAATGATATCGCCATCATGTTGTACTTGTGTAACTACGTTATGACCAAAATCTCATATCCCGATATTAGTCATTTCATATCGCGATAATGATATATATCACAATATCAATAAATTCAGAGGAACTTTCGCAAGCAAAATCTTGTGTCTTTGTGTGCTCTACACACATGCTCAAAACATGCTCATATGGAACGCCAAAGGTGCCACAATTTGCTTATATTTTTACGCAAACTGTTTTCACAGTTTTATTTGTTGAACACAGGTTTTATGCAGGGCTCTAATATACCGCCGCTTTTTACAACATTGAGAATGTTGCTCTAGTAAGGTGCCTTTAAGGTGAATTGAGCCAACTTTGGCGTTCCATAGATCTGAGCGTGAGGGCGTGGAGTGTTTGGAGTGCGCGTGCAGGCAGAGTTGAGTGCACGCACGCCAGATTTTGCTTGTGAAAGTTACACTGTGCGCTCAGAATTAAGGCGCAAATATAGCACAGTAGTATTCTCTGTGTCTGCATCCTGGTGTTGCCGTGGTGACCAATGCAAAGCCTCATCCAAACCATCAGCACATACCACACCACATATTAAACGATGGAATATAATGAGAAACGTTTTTGTTTGGGCATTCGGTATGTTTCTAAGCTGGGACAAGTAAAGAATGTTGATCTGTGGTTTCTCTCCCCCTGGGGCGGTGATTGGGTCAGATTTGGGACACAGCCGGTCAGGAGCGTTTCCAGTCGCTGGGCGTGGCGTTCTACCGCGGGGCTGACTGCTGCGTGCTGGTCTTCGACGTGACGGCGCCCAACACCTTCAAGACGCTGGACAGCTGGAGGGACGAGTTCCTGATCCAGGCCAGTCCTCGAGACCCCGAAAACTTCCCTTTCGTGGTGCTCGGCAACAAAATCGACCTGGAGAACAGGCAGGTGGGTGCCGCAGGAGCCGGTGGGGGGGGTCTCTCCCATGAACTGGCCTAACAAAAATAAAATCTAAGAGTTGAGCGTTAAAAAGCTTTTGTTTATTTTAATGTAGGGACGCACGATAATATCGTAATTGTATCAGAATCGGACGACAAACTAAACTGCGTGTTTATCTCGCTTAGCACATGTGAGCTTACGCAGGGGCTGTGTCCTGTAGTAGGTAAGACGCTCTCGTACTTTTCTTTGTGGTAGTATGCATCTCAGGAAATAGCCGGAGTTGTAGCTTAACGGCTCTCTACACACTAGGTAGTGCACATGGAGAGTCACACGCGCCCTGTTTGACTTGCTACACTACGTAGGACGGGAAGTGACTTTTTCTTAAAATGTTGTGCACTGCACTGGAAATGCTCTGCCCTTGCTCCACTCTGCATCACGCGCGCTTGGCGCTGTGTTAGAAATGTCAGAACTGTAGTTATTTTTGTGCCAAAATTCTGAGCGTGCAGTGGAACTTTGGCAACCAATATCTCTTGTCTTTAAACGCTCAACTCTGCGTCCCTCATTTATTGGCAGATATAAGCATGAAAAATATCAGATATCGACGTCGTCATTCACATATCGTGCATCTCTACTCTTAATGTCTTGACACCGACCACGATTGGAAATTTCTTGTGACAATGTAGTTGGGGAAAAATGTCATTCTGATTGGCTTACTGAACTACTAATAACTAATAAAATACCAAATATCGGTGCTGATAATGATAATCGATTGACCACCAGTCTCGATGTTCCTCTTACTGTACACCTTTGTTCAGCTTAGTACAGCGGGGGATGTAAGCAGGTATTGTAGCTACACCTTTAAGGTGTGGTGGATAAGGTAATAATTAAAATTTATGTTTTAACGTTTTGACTGTCAGAGTAGAATTAAAAATCTGAATGTTGAGATTAGTTTGGTGCAATGGGTTTGTCTCACCTCTCTCATTCTCTCTCTCTCTCTCTCTTATCCTCTCTCTTTCTGTCTCTTATTCTCACTCTTTCTCTCTCTTGCTCTCTCTCGGTGCCAGGTAACCACTAAGCGGGCACAGGCCTGGTGTCAGAGCAAGAACAACATCCCCTACTTTGAGACCAGCGCTAAGGAGGCCATCAACGTTGAGCAGGCCTTCCAGACCATCGCACGCAACGCACTGAAGCAGGTACGCAACGTTACCACAACCTTCTGGAATCATAAATGCTGATGCATTCAACGTGTATCGTAAGCTATATATGAGGAGTGTAACAGTACATTGATTTATCAACAAACCCACATCGTTGATCAGACATCATACGTAGCTCTATTTTTATTCAAATGAATTGAATTTAAAAGTGTGGTTGAGGTCTGGAATTAAAGATTCAAATGAAACTGAGTTGAATTGAAGCGGTATTGTATCGGACTTTGTGATTTCGGCAGAATCAAAACGTTGTCCAATGAATCGATATGGTATCGTGATGAAGCGCTAGATCTCGGTGTACAAGCTTAATGTTAGCTCAACTTTAACCAGAACTCAGATACAAACTTTGCATCTCCTGTTGACTCACTAAGGGTCGACTGATACATATTTCATTATTTTTCAGGGCTGATACTGATTATTACTAGTCAGTGTGAACCGTCTGCTGTAAAATTGAAAATTGGTGTCAAAATGCAATTCTCCAACACAAAACTTTCATTTAGTATGTTTAAGAGCTTTTTCACGATTGTAACAGAAAGAGTGCAGCAACTCGGTAAAACTGTGCATTATGTTGCAGGAGACGGAGGTGGAGTTGTACAACGAGTTCCCTGAACCCATCAAGCTGGACAGGAACGAGCGCGCCAAGCAGCCGGCCGAAACCTGCAGCTGCTGAACACTTTCTGGCCTTGTTTTCCCTCTTCCTCCTTTAAACCTCTTTACTCCTCACTTCACGTATCTGTCTCTTCTCTCTTCTCCCCTGCCGTCTCTCCTTTTCCCTCCCCAAAATGTAATCATTGGCCTTCATAGAGCAAGCAGGCTTCCTCTCCTAGAATATACCCTGTACAAAATTACACACACACAAAGCAGTGTTCAAGAGGCTCACAAGTGAAGCCCAAAGAACTTAACACACACACACAGCCAGGTTGTTTTGGTTGTTTTTTGGGTCCTCAATATTAG
This sequence comes from Distichodus sexfasciatus, assembly GCA_032718565.1. Taxonomy (NCBI): domain Eukaryota; kingdom Metazoa; phylum Chordata; class Actinopteri; order Characiformes; family Distichodontidae; genus Distichodus; species Distichodus sexfasciatus. The sequence continues at coordinate 42,194 of JAVGVS010000755.1, forward strand.
CTCTTTCATTCTTAATCTTGTCACAGAGTTCCAGCACCTTTAACACAATCCTTTTCGGTTCACACACATTTACACCAACACACACACACACACACACAAATACACTTGATCTGAATCTCTCCCAACACTTGAATGGTTTCTGAGACTTTTTATACGAACCCGACTTGTAACTGGAATCTGTAAAGCGCCGTGCGGATCGCCGAGCCTGTGTAATATATATCGGTGTATTAAAAGCTCTGTGTTGGCATCAGGACCGTCTGCTCCCTCTTCTGCAGGTTCGACTACCGGCTCAACGCCGACTGACTCCGAAAAATTACAAAAAGATTAAAAATGTAAAAAATCAAGCATGTTGGAGGCTGTATTTTATTGACATTTTTACAGAAGTGTATTCTTGTCATAACAGATATTTTAAAAAGATCCATCACGTTAAAACCTTAGCGTATTATAAATTCACAGGATTTAAATCATTTAAATAGATCCAGAATTAATTTGTCACATAGTTATACAAGTACTAGGGATGTACGATATGAGATGCCGATATCCAATATTTTTCATGTTTATATCTACCGCTACTGATTAATGAGGAAGGCAGAGTTGAGCACGTAAAGACATGATATTTTAGTTGCCAAAGTTCCACTGTGCGCTCAGAATTTTGGCACAAAAATAAGGCCACCGTTCTGACATTTCTAACAGCGCCAAGTCAAGCGAGTGTGAAAGCAGAGTGGAGCGAGGGCAAAGCATTTCCAGCGTAGTGCACAACATTTTAAGAAGTCACTTTCCACCCTATGTAGTGTTCAAATAGGGAGTCAAATAGAGAGTATGTGACTCTCCTTGTGCACTACCTAGTGTGTAGTGAGCCGTTAAGCTACAACCCCGGCAATTTCCTGAGATGCATACTACCACATAGAAAAGTATGAGAAGAGCACCTTACCTACCATACTATTAAGTGCAGTAGTACACGGCTCAGGACACAGCCCATGTGTGAGCTCAAATTCACTAGTATGTTTTTCCATATTATTATGATTATTATTAACTGATCTGATCAAGAAACATGAGCAGACAGTAAAACTGGGTGAAAACAAACATTTAATGAACCATTTATTACAGCACAGCGTTATACATCGTTTGAAAATAAATGTATTACTAAAATTAAAATGAAAGTTATTAAAAACCCACTTGTTGAATATTTCAGGTTTGCAATTTACTTTTCTTTAAGACTATTTAATGCAACACAATAAACATGACAAATGTTTAATGTAAATTTTAAAAAATGATAATTATAATTACATAATAACAAGAATAACAATTGTGTGGTTAAAACTGAATCAACTGCCTTTTGTTCTGATCACATCCAACAAAAATTAACTGAACTGAGAGAAATACTGTCCTTCATGAAATGTTTTGAAAGGCGTATAACTGCGTCGAAAATGGAAAATTAAACGAGTAAAATAAAGGGCAACACAAACTGTCTGCTTTTTGTTTTTTTGCACAAAGATCTGCTTTTTGTTCTGCATTTAAAACTGGAAAAATAAAGCAAGTGAAAATATTCCTCTCTAAGCAAAAGTAGAAAGTAAGGAATGTGTGCAAATAAAAAAATAATTCTACAAACTAGCAGCTTGTTCTATTTTTAAACTGCATTAAAATCACACTGTAAATTCTGATAAAAGTGAATGTTTTAAAGCAACTCTAAAATCTCAGAGGGAGCTGCAGTGTTACATCCTGGGCCTCTTGGGGACGCTGTGTGGCAGGAGCCAGTTCTGCAGCAGACTCACAGCTGGTCTGGGTTTGTATTTGGGTTCAGGTTTGTTCTGCTTTCCTTCAGAGCCTCCTTTAGTCTCATCGTCGCTCTCGGGCTGCTTCCTCTTGACAGGTGAAGCACTTTCTAACCAACTCATCATCGCCTTACTGCTGCTCGAAGCCTGCGCAGGCAGAGCCAGAAATCACACAACAAAAAGAGACAATTATCAGCTTTTCGGCATTGGCCCGATGCTTTGATTTGCCCAATATTTCCAGTCGATATTTTATGACGCATTTATTGTACGTGGGAAAGGTAGTGCTTGTGCCAGGCATGTCCAAAGTCAGAGATGAGATTTTATATGGTGCGCGCCTTCTGTCTTAAAGTGTATGGTGTTATTTTGTGCCAAAATTCTAAGGTGCCTTGTGGAACTTTGGCAACTATTAAGTACGGTAGTACGTGGCTCGGGACACAGCCCATGTGCGAGCTTACATTCGCTAAGTGAGGTAAATGCAAAGACAAATTATTTTGCTTGTGAACGTTCCACTGCAAACTCAGAATTGTACCACAAAATAACACCATACATTTTAAGACAGAAGGTGCGGGCCGTATAAATTCCCACCTCGGACTTTGGACATGCCTGGCTCAAGCGCTACCTTTCCCACGTACATTAAATGCAGCATCAAATATCTGCTGGAAATTTCGGGCAAATCTAAGCATCGGTCCGATACTGATGATTTTTTAAAAAGCAGTTATCAACCAATTCCAATATGATTTCAATATAATCGTCCATCCCTCATAAAAAGTGTTATAATTTCTACACAATGAAAAACAGCAAATACAAACCTGCTTCTTGCTAGTGTCTAGAGGTTGCAGACACTCGGCCGAGTTGTTCCGAGAGTTGTTAACCAGCGAGGAGACGGTGTGGAATGTCAGGCAGGATTTGGAGTGAATCAGCTTCAGAGCATCAAGAGAATGCACCTGATCGAAATCCAACCAGCGCCTCACCTCCTCGTCTCCATCCAGGATAGCAGGCATCCTGTACAAACACACACACGCCAGGTTTAATCACCATGCAAAAGCAGAAAGGCTGCTTGAGTACAACAGTGTATTAGGGCCAGTGTAGGTTTTAAAAATTAGAGCTGAAGGCAAATTGATGACAAATTCTAAGATTAAAGTCACAAGAAGAAACTCAGACATACATTTGCAAGAAACAAATTCAAGTCATGAATTCTCAGAAAAGATATTTCTGAAGAAAAAAGTCACAAATTTATTTCTTGCTAATTCATGTCAGAGAATATCAGTGTTTCCTCCTAAATTTACCCTAAATTTTATTGCATCTCAAATTACTTTCTATTATTTCACGGTTCTCTACGCACTAGGTAGTGCAATGGCTAAAATTTCCGGCTCATTAATGCATTAACTTAATTAACCTGGAAATTTAAAGTGTTTTATTTTAAACACTAACACTATTTTAAACTAATCATATGACCAACTTCCAGTGAACCTCTACCGCAGACATGTATCGAACTGAATCCTGTTTTAAACCTTTGATTAATCATGACAAATTTCTTAAAATCGATATCCAGCAGCTGTATGAAAACAAGAGCCTAATAAAGATCATTTTTGCACCTGTCGTGGATGCTCTGCAGGTTTGGCGCTGCGTTCACGGTGATGATGGTGTAGGAGTACAGAGTCTCCCCACCACCAGGGGGCGTCCAGCTGTCAAACAGCCCGGCCATGGTGAGTACACGCCATCCTGCCCACTTATCGTCCTGACAGAAAAAGGGTTGATAAAATGTTGCTGCAACACTCTTAAATTGGCATGTATTATGAGCTTGATGTATACACCACAAACTGCTTATTTACTTGGTTCTTCTCATCCGCTTTCTCTGACTGTCTGGACCCTCGAGTTTCTCGACTCTGGGGGAAATAAATGAAAAACGGCTGCTTGTTCTTCTCCATCTTTCTCCACTCGTAGAAGCCGTCGGCTAGAATCACACACCGCTGGCCTTTCAACAGAGGCTCCTGGGATCACAAAGAACATCGTAAAACCAGAAATATCTGGGATTTAATCATATGCTGCACTGCATCGCACTGCTACAACAGCATTTTAGTTTGTCTGCACTGTGGATTGTTTTAGCTCTATTTGTTCTCTATTTTGGTCACAATTTTGGGGGAAAAACTGGTTTCAGGTTTGACGCAAGAAAGATTTGCTTTAGGGTTACCGAGGTTAAAATTAGGGTTAGGTGTAGCTGTAAATATCATTTACGTGTTTATCTAGTGACTACGGGAGACGTCAGAAGGATCTAGGGCTGTCATGATCACAGGAAACTGTAAATGGCGATTAATTGTCTTAAAAATAACTGCAAAGAACAATTTGTCTTATTAAATTTGCAACAAAGTGAATAATATATTGTCAACCATACCTTAAACAAGTAGCTAATATCAGCAATAAGTATCAGCAACAAGTAGCTTATCATCAATAAGTAATATCATGCAAAACCCCAAAAATGTGGACTTGGTGCCTAAGTCTAAATGATTAATATAAAAATATCATTAGTTATAACTGTCATTTTACAAGGTATTGTTGGTACACATTTAAGTTGTGGTGGTGCAATATAATAATCACTACTTTAATTCTGAATGTAACTGTAAAAGATATTTGCCAAAGTTATTGCAAAGGTACAGAGCTCCATTTTTCAACTAAAAATGTATTGACAGTATGTTAACATCAATCAGGAAATTTATTACTGATTACTTTTCAGTGTCTTCCTTTTTCATCTGAGAGAACTTATCAGATATTAAAGTAAAAGGTATTTAAATTAATTGTCTTGCAAGATTTAAATGAATAGTTAAATGAAGATATTTTCCTTTCACAAGACACACATTTAAGGTGTGTATAACCACTTTGTTGCAACTATAATTTTGAATACAACAATAACAAAATTTGAGTGTGTCACCAAAAGGTTACAAGCACATGATGCAATTTTCAAGTCTAAATGCATCAAAATGCATTTTCGGTACCTTGTAGGACTTCTTTTCCAGCAGGCTCTCGCTGCGGCAGTTGGAGGTGCTGAAATGCATTTTGCTTGGGTCACTCTGCTTGAACCAGGCGGGCACCAAACCCCAGCGCATCGTCGCCAACACACACTTGTCCACCGCTGCTTCCTGACAAACCAGAACCGAAACCTTTTTATTTAAATAATGAACAGAGAACATTTAAAGGAGGGCTTAAAATTGCACAGTGGCTGCCGAGGAGGCCTGTTTTCCAACGTGCATCACAACTTCCCAAGTCACTATTTTATAAAGCTCACCCCAAACAGTTAGTTTTCCACTTCCATCACATTCGACCCACACACTAGTTTTAAAAAAGTGATGTACAATTTATCAGTGTGTCAGCCAAAATGACAATAATTAAGGTGAGGGTAAATCTCACCTTATTAAAGTGTCTGCTGGAGAGCAGGACGGGGCTGGAGGATTGAGGACTCTTATTGTAGGATGGTCGGTACTTTTCGGCATCTCCGTCTCTCCACTTCGGCCTCCGGCGCTTTCCATTCCGGTCCCGGTAACGAGAAGCACGTCGGAGTTCATCTGGAGCCAGAGTGCAGGCCGTCCTGCCACACATCTTCACACCTTCACACAACATAAAACCAAAAAGTCATTCACTATAAACTAGATACACTAAGTAAACAATGTTATATATAAATGTACTAAGTATGTGATATAGTAAAATTTACACAGTGCTTTTCACAGTCAGACATATTTATGACTTTTATGGCGTCACATCAACGCCAAAACTAGAGCGCGCAAAATGGCTTGCCGCAAAAAATTCGCGGGCGTAAATGTGAAACTCGACAGCACAAAATTAACTGTATTTCTCCTCTCGCGAATGTACGACGGCGTTTTAGTGCCACCTTAAAAAAAATCTAAGATTACGAGATTAAACTCGTAATATTTCGAGAATAAACTCGAAACTACGAGAAAAGTCGAAAGCTTACGAGAATAAAGTCGAAATGTTACGAGAAAAAAGTCGAAATATTTCGAGAATAAACTCGTAGTAATACGAGATTAAAATCGTAGTATTTTGAGAAATAAAGTCAAAATTACGAAAATGAAGTCGAATTTTTACGTGAATGTTTAAGATATGTTCTGTACAAGCACGTCGTCTGTGCCAGCGAGTTAGCTCTACGGAAGACCTTGCAAACATCAACCGTCAAAGGTAAGGTTTATTAAAATCTCTTTCCTTATTGCTAAATCCTAACCTAAAGTAGGACTTAACCAGATCCTCCACATCCATAGTTTCTCGCAATTCTGTGATTTATCTCGAAATATTTCGACTTTTTTCTCGTAACATTTCGACTTTATTCTCGTAGTTTCGAGTTTATTCTCGAAATATTACGAGTTTAATCTCGTAATCTTAGATTTTTTTTTTTTAAGGTGGCACTAAAACGCCGTCGTACGAATGTCTTTTTCCCTCTGGATGTGTTAAATGTTCTCGCGCGCTAAGTAGATTACCGACGAGCGGCTTTTTTGCTCGAGTGAGATTTCTGTGCGCGCGGTTTGAAAGGGGGCGGGGTTTGGCAGTTTGGGGGCGGGGTTTTGGCAGCTTCCGCCTGCGAATCCTATTGGCCGATGGCTCCTGTTCTTGTGATTGACTGCACGCTACAGACAGTTTTTACAGAAAAACCAAAGATGACGTAGAAAGAGGAACGGCGACAGGTAGATTAAAGTGCCCCTATTACGCCATTTTTGAGGTTGCTAATATTGTTTTATGAGTCTCTTAAAACAGGTTTACATGTATGCAAGGTCAAAAAACACTTTAGTTTTCTCCAAAAATAGATTTAATTTTACCCCATTTCTAAATGATTCATAAACGACTCGTGTGAAGCAGTTGGAAGAATCAGTCTGTCTAAACCCCTCCTTTCCGTGAGCCCTCACTGCTGTGATTGGTCAGACGGCGCAGTCCTTTATGATTGGTCTTCCGCTACATCGTGTGTCGGAAAACGAAACGCCCATTGCCATAACTGAACGATAGCTCTGGAGACCTGTCAATACATAGAAAAGATGGCCTCGATTTTACCTTATCAATTCGAGCCGGAGTCTGACGATGAAACGGTTAAAGTGGCACATCCACGACTGGAACAGGACGTTTCTCAGTGGTAAGTGTTTGTGGGCGGGCAAGTTGTTCGCGACGTAGAACGTGGGCGGACATTATTCAAATATGTTACTTTGTGACGTGTGGCCGTAACAGAAAAAGATTCGAATTGCTGACGACTCGTTTAGGCGAATGTGAGCCGACTCTTTTTTTGATAGACAAAAACTTCATTTATCGTGCACTGTCGGCGTCACAACTTTGCAGATAGTTTATGTTCACATACAGCTACATGACACACTGCATGAAAGATCATATTTGAAAATGCATAATAGGGGCACTTTAAATGCAAGTTATAGTTTATCAACCTTATAATTATAATTTAATAGTTAGGTCTTACACGTTTAATAAGCACGCAATCAATGGCTCCCCTTGCCCACTTGTCTGTCCCCAAGTCACAAGTCAATGCACAACAGCTGCCAAAACCTACCCCCTTTCAAACCGCGCGCGCAGAAAGCTCACTCGAGCAAAACAGCCGCTCGTCGGTGATCTACTTTACGCGCGAGGACATTTAACACATCGAGAGGGAAAAAGACCTTCGCGAGAGGAAAAATACAGTTCGCGCGCAGTATTATCACAACCGCGCACTCGATTCTTAATTTTGCGCTCTCGAGTTTCACATTTGCGCACGCGACTTTGAAATTTACGCCCGCGAATTTTTTGCCGCAAGCCATTTTGCGCGCTCTAGTTTTGGCATTGATGTGACGCCATAAGCTTTTCACAGTAAGTCTGATCTGCAAAGCACTTTTCCCAGTCAACAGTCAGTCATCTTTGTAAAGTGCTTGTAAAAGTTACTCAGTCATACCTGTAAAGCGTTTTTCACAGTCGGTCAGGTCTATAAAGCGCTTTTTAGCAAGTCCTTTACTAGTCAGTCAGTCATATTAGTGAAGTGTTTTTCACTATCAGTCATATTTGATTTATAAAGTGCTTTTAACAATCACTCTTACTGACTGACTGTGAAAAGCATTTTACAAATATCACCGGCTTACTGACTTAGTGTAAAAACGCTTTATAAACCTGACTGAAAAACTATTTTACAAAAATGACGCTTTACAAATTTAACTAAGTGTTAAAAAACGGGGTACAAATATGACTGAATGGATGTGAAAAGCATACACTTAACAAATATATTTGTCAGACTGGGAAGCGTTTGACAAAAATGATTGACTTACTGTAAAAATGTGGCATAAATATGACTTAAAGACTGTAAAAAGCATTTGACAAAAATGACTGACTGGCTTTCAAAGGATTTGGACAGGAATTACTGACTGACTGTGAAAAGCGTATGACAAAATGACTCCTGATTAGGAAACCTTTATTTTGACACTGCGTCAATAAACTACAACGAGTGCATTTGAAATCAAAGATTAAGGTCCAAAACGAAAAATTCTCCTGGTTCACGCGTTTCTACCTTATATTAACCGCGTTCGCACCTACAGTAAATTTGCTAGACGTAGTTTACGCTAATCTGAAATATTTTATTGATGCGTCGTAGCTACAAATACAAATATATATTTGCAAAGGAAAAAATAGTTTTCTAGGAATAGAAAGCTATTTGGCATACAGCTAAAGCAGAATTTTACAACACATTTCAAAGGGACTTTAGTTAGATAGCTTCTTATTTGACAGCTAAATTTGCTTACCTTTTTGTTGAGGACTCTGTTACGATGAATTTTAGTTCTGTGCTATGCTAAAATCGATACTTTAATAAAAGCGAGGGTTAGGGTTAGGGTCTCCCCTCCCTAGGGTCTCCATCCGCTACTTTATTCAAAAAATCTCAACGGTCACGTCTCAAGCCACATCCTGTCATGCTAAATATATCACATTCAATATTCAAATGAATAATATTTACAACCCCACCTTTGTTGCCACGAGCGGAAGCCAATCAGAGACTTTTACTTTGTAGAGTGACGAGAGAGAGTTGTACACTCAAACCTGGCGCGTACCAACGACCTTTCAAAATAAAAGACCTTTCGCGCGTTAATGTTTTTCCCCTTAATTATTTGGAATCATTTTTAACGAATGTATTTGTTATAATTCACTGATTCACTGATTCACTGGGACGGGTGCTCAAGCCAACAAGGGAGCATTACTATTTATAATTATTAATTAATTAATCTTAAATATTCATAATGATAATTATAATAATACTATTTAATTTTACACATATACCTTGCTTACATACTCACTGCTTTATTTCAACACTTGAAGACTGTCATGATGTGTTTTTTCAGTTATTCATGACCCTTTAACAAATCACACACAAATCCAGCTCTCTCTCTTATATAGGAAAGTCATATTTTTTGACCTCATTCATTTTTATTCACATATCTTACAACGGCTTACATGCAACAGGACATCACTTTTCAACTGCTAAACAAACTACCAAACATCTCTGCCCCTCTTTTTTGTATGTAAAAAACCACTTTCTTTCCACAAAAAAACTAACAATATGACAAAACACCTTCATTTGAATACTGCCTTTCCTCAAATCCAACCTGTTTAAAACCAAACCAAAACAAAGCAGAGTGACTCTCCTTTACCCATGCACCAGAGAGAAACAAGGTTTATTAAAAGTCTGCAACACCAACAGTTACAGTCATCATTATTGGTGACTGTTTGGATTTGGGAACTGTACAAAAGGCAAATATGGTAAGCAGAGAAATACCCAAACTTCTACATAACCATTGTGAGATCAGCTTTAGTCTGGCTACATTTTAGAAAGGGGAATGAAACTGATCTCAGTTCGGCACTTTATCCCAGAAATCCAAGCCGTAAAAACCTGAAGCTGCTGCGTTACAATAGGACATTTCACAGTAGTGTACATTTTGGAGACAGGTAGTTTTAGTGCACGTGGTTTTGCTCCATATGCTGGTCGTAAACCTGGTTTTAGCGTCAGCCAAAGATGAAATAAAAATGATGTTTGATTCCTATGACATACAGAAACAGCAGAACAGAAATAGACTATAAACAGACACTGGAGTGCAACTTGTCTTAATATTTTCAGATTTGCCTCAAATTTTTATGTCAAGCCTCCAAATCTCTGGTGATATTTTGCATTTTGGAGCAAACAGACACATTTTTTTTTTCCTAACCGCCTCCTTTTCACCTGTTTAGAACCAGCCCAGCTATTAAATTAGTCTTTATTTATTCAGCAAGCTGGCTGACTGATCCTTTAAAAAAACTCCCAAAAGTATGTCAGTCCACAGTCTTGATATTTCCTCTCTTTTTCAGCCGTCCAGCAGTTTGAGGACGCTCTCTCTCTCTTTCAGGGCTTTCCATGCCTGGTCTTTCTCCTTCTTGGTAGGTGTACGTTTCTTTTGCCGAGCCGCCATGATGCGCCGGAACGCCTCCATCACCTCATTGTCGGCCACGCGAACCCGCTGACGCAGCTCCTGCTTCTTCATCTCCTCGCGAGCTAATCTGTGAGAGAAAATTGGGCAAATATAAAATGGGTTTGGGCTCCAGCTATCAAGTACCTTCAAATCTGAGCAGGACCAAACACTTTCCAGTAAAGTAACCAGTTGTTTGGGCTCTGTGAGGAAAAAAACTGCAAACACGTTCTTTTAGGTATTGAATCATGAATCGTTTATAAATAAAATCTGTGATGCAGATGTGAGAGGTGTCCGTCTCACCGGAGCAGCTCCTGTTTCCGTGCCCGGTTGTGTGCGCTGAGGGCCTTGAGCTCGGCCTGGCGCTTTTGCAGCTCAGCCAGAACCTCGTCCTCCGAGTCGCCCCCGACCCCCTGCCTCTCCTCCGAATCCAGCAGGCCCTGAGCCACCAGCTCCTCTTTAATCCGAGCCTCTAAAGAACGAGTGTGGGGCACGCTGACGGAGAGAGAGAGATGCTGTGAACAACTGTATTGAAAATGTATTCAAATAAAAATAGATATGGTGAAGCATAATCTTTTTACACTGCAACTGCAAAAGTTCCTGAACCAGAACTGAAACCCAAACGCAAACACTTTTATAATTTCCAGATCCAGAACTAGGTGTGGGATCCTGATATCAAGGATCCAAAAATCTGTTGTTTCCAAACTGGACCTGAAAGTATAAAGCTGTTTGGGTCTGAGTTCCAGTTATTAAGGAGCCAAAATTCAGCTCTTTGAAAACGTTATATTTGGAACTGGATCCTGTCCCGGAAAGTGTTTAAGGTTAAATCCAAAAACTTTTATATTTTCCAGTACAGGTTCCAGTTCTATTTGTACCCAAATACCCAAACAGCTGAGGTACTTCGCAGACTAAGGGATACTTGAGGGGAAGACTGGAAGCATCCAATCTTTAGTTCAAATTCAGAAGCTTCTCCACATCACACAAAATGGTTTAACATTATTCTTGGTTTTTACCTGAAAGCTTTTCCCTGGCTGCGAGGCGACGTTCCAGCTCCGTCATCTTTCATCTGAATGTCTGGGATCGGGGAGTCCTCCATAGGGGATATGATGTTCTCCTACAAGAGCAGCACATTAGCGTCACGGAAGCTGGCAACCAAGTAGAAAAGAAAAATCTTAACTTGACTGTGTGATCAAACTAATTTTTGATTCTGACATTCAATAATGTTTTCTTATTTCAGATGTGTTTCTAGAGCAGAATCCAGCTGAAAAATTTAAGCAAATTTTACTGCATGCATAAAATTTAGGGCAAACTAGGGCTGTGCGATATGACGAAATATATCAGCTGACGAAATGAAAAGGTCTACCGTTTCATATTATACTCTATCTTTTATTTTGTGGTGTGGCAAAATACACTGTTTACAGCAAAGTTAGCTGATGGTTTGGATGAGGGTTTGCAGGAGTCACCACGTGGATGTAGACACAGAGAGCGTTGTATTTGTGCCTATATTCGCACGCAGTGCAACTTTCACAAGCAAAATCTGGTGTGTGCGCGCTCAACTCTGCCCACAATCACACTCCAAACACTCCGTGCCCTCACGCTCAGATCTATGGAACACCAAAGGTGCCACAAGTTACCTTAAAAGCACCTTACTAGAGCAGCGTAAAAAGAACCACTTTATGGAGTCAAAAGAGGCGTTTGACCACACGTCACTAGAGTGCAGCAAAAAGCCGCATTTTCAACCATGTAAAAAGTGCCGGTATATTAGATTGCCTCAAAAAAAACTGCATTTTTAACAAATAAAACTGCAAAAAACATGTTTTTTTACTGTCAATCACATCTGTTAAGTGCTGTAAATGCATTAAAGCCCCGCTTCTCACCTCCACCAGAGCTTGCAGCAGACGTTGTGTGAGAGGGCCGAAGGGGCAGCCGTCCTCCGGGGAATCGTGCTGGGGTTCCGATTTCTTCAGCAGGGTGTCCACATCTGTACACACCAAAATACCACAAAACACAGCTGACACAACGGTCTCTCACAAACACAGTGTGCTTTAAAAGGTTAACATCAGAAGTCTGATAATAAGGGGAAGAAGAAAATTGCTGTGTTCTGAAAAAGCAGAAATGGTTAAGTAATAAACAATGGGAGATAAAAGTGGGTACTTGAGGCAACCCACGTCAGCAGGTTGAAATATCAATTGATTCGATTTTCAGGTATAGATACTGAGTCAATGGAAAGTCAAATGAAAAACAAGATGAAAAATGGATGTTCAGAGAGAGTTTCACACTCTTTGACATCATTGTGACCCTTTTCATCTCTTTATCTCTCCTTTAAATGTACTTTATTCCTCCTTTTATCAGTTTCTTCAATAGAGAGATTAAACTGCTGCCACACTGTCTTTTTGAAGAAATGCTGACTTTATTTCTCCTGTTATTTTCCAGCTAGAAACCTCATTCCCCCTCTCCAATTTTCTAGACAGTAAGAAGAATTATGCTTTTACTTTTCTTGTTAACAGCCCCAGATCTCTTTCTTTTCATCCCTTTTTACCCCAAATTTCCAGCACACAGCAATCACATAATTTCTCCAGGAGTTTCCCGCCTAGTTACCTTTGGTGTCTATCTCAGAAAGAGGACCCAAGATGCTTTTCTTCTTGTCGTTGGCTCGAGCTCCTTCTCTCTGCTCCTCTAACAGGTCCTCTTGAGCCCAGCGTTGAGAGTAATGCTTCCCTAGAGCAGGAATCTGGCACACATAATTGGAACTGTATATTAGAGCTGTTAATCACAAGTTTTACAATATGATATTATATCCATTCAACAGACATAGTTTCAACGTTTCCTGATGTCACAAAGTCTGGTACAGTGTGATTTTGATTCAGTTCAGGAGCCAGCAATTGATATGAGACAATATCATATTCACATCAAAAGCTTAACTAAAATATCATTCGGCATTTTTATTACAGAGCTCAACATATTTAAATGAAAGACTAGATTTAAATGTTTTAATTAATTACTGATGTATCGATGTAAATTGATGTATCATTACACCCCTAGTGACCAACAATAGATGAAAACTAACTGTACCATTACAATTTGAATCTAATGAAAACAACAAAATCACAACTAAAAATGTTTAGCAAGCTCCAAACATCCTCTTAATGAATCAGTTTTACCTTGAAGTACTCGGCCTCATCATCAGGAGGTTTAAGGAGCTCCTCCAGAACTCGTATCTCTTCATTGGTGATGTCTGCACAGTAGGGTTCAACTGAGGCCCAAAATCTGAAAAAATGCAGTGTGTACCTCACAATTCATGTAGTCAAGCTGATGGCACACTTCACTTTTCCATACAGTTATCTGAGACGTTAACCCACCTGTTAGGAGCATCATTTTTGGGGTTCCGGGGGGCGTCTTGTAGGTCTTCGCCGAAGTCGTACTCTGGGATTTTTGGCTGCAGGTTTTTGGATTTGGGTCGACCAGGACCGGGTCCAGGACCGTGGCTGGCTTTACCATCCGGCTTCTGTTTTTTAGGTTTAGAATGGCGACAGGATGCTGAGAGCTCGGGATCTTTGCTCAGCTTCAGGAACCTTTTATCACCTTTTTTGTCCTGCCAGTCTGTCAGAATCTGTTGGGAAGAAGATTAAAGCAATATTTTAACTGGCTTTCTTCATACAAATAGAGACACACAAATATCCTGTTGCTCTCATTGAATCGATGTATTGTTACACCCCTACACACAAGTTTTGCGCTTTTTAAAGTTGTCTTTGCCACCGGTAGGAACAAACACAGTTTAAAATGTCTAATTTACCTGTCTCTGTTCCTCGAGGGCCCTGAGGCGGCGGCTGGCTGAGGACAGCAGCGTCTCCAGCTCCAACTGCAGTGTGTCCAGCTCCTCGATGCCAATGCCGTCGTCCTCCGACCTGCCCAAAACGGCTGTGTAGCGTGGACACATCTTAACATGCTCCACCGGCTTAAAGTCATAGTACTTAAGAGGTGGGCAATCCTTCAGTTCGCTCATCTTTCTCTGTTATAAGAAACTGGGGGGACAGAGAGGAAAGACTAAATATTCTTTTTTTGGTCCCAAACATGAGAAATGCAAACAAGAAACCTTAAATTACGCAAAAACTTTAAGTGAAAACACATAATGTGCATAGTCCCCAAATATCCAGAAGCACAGTTGCTGATTATACGTCTGTTTCTCTATGTATTTTCTAAACGTTTTAATGGCACATTTCACTGCATGTTTCACATGAACAACTAGATTTAAAGAAAGGCATAGACATGCATTAGTTTCCAAACCCAGTCTTGCACTTTTTCATATTGCAAATGGGTTAAATGGTACTCAAATGCATTGTAAAAGATTTACTTTAAATTCCAATTTTGTACTGAAATCTCTTCCATAGATAACAACAGTACAGATTAGGATGCAAAGTTGATGCCTTAATGTAAAAGTGTGAAGAAATTGTGCAAGTTTTGCACAAATGCTTTATCTCTCATAGACTTAGCTCACCTTTAAACCCGTTTTAACTAAACCAGACTTGGGTCAATTGCCATTATGTTGACGGAAGTGTGCGCACATAAGTGTATTACTAAAATAAAGAGGCTGAAACGCTAACCACTAAACTAACAAGAAACTCGCCATATTGTCGTTCTGCGATACTTATTTTAAATCATAAATATTATAATATCCTCTAGTGTAGAAATACGCTCTTTGCAGCTATTCCTTTTAGCTTACTAAGCTACATAGCGATCACGCAGCTAACGCCACATCCTAAATCGCACACTACTGTCCTAAAAAGTACATGCAAATAACACAATGCGTCATTTTCACATGCTACTTAGTATGCGATTTGGGATACAACCGCTTTTCCCTCTATGGCGCGTGCCAGTCAACCAGCCTTACGATAAACCGGTGTTTTTATCTAACGTCAAATTGCACGTTACTGAATATCTAAATAGGTCTATTTTATCGATTCTATCGCAGACATGTAAATAACAGTAAATATAGGTAAAATACTATTAGAATTTATTTAAAATATCGACATTATTATTTACCTCCGAGAAGGGGCGTCCATTACTGACTACGCCACTTAGGTGAACGGGGTGGGGGGCACGCGGTTACAATAGAAAGAAAAGATTTAATTGAATTTAATTTTGACTCGTGTATAATTAAGGTATAGTGTTGTGCAAAGATTTGTTTGAACGTGATATATGCTATTTGTATTTAATTTTCGAACTAATTACATTTTTGTGCTCCAACGAATGCCCCCTATCTGAAAAGCAAGAAGCTAAACGGTTTGTGAAATGGTACGTTCCTATCACAGCGGTGAGTCAACCCATTAAAATCCACACATTGGCAGTATTAGACAGCGGCATCGACGTTTAAATATGATATTTAATGTTTCTGGCTTGATATAAAAATTATAAATGGCGCAAATCGTTTATATTGCACCTTTAAACACTCACACATTGAAAATATCTCACTATTTGCCATATATGGAAGAAAACGCGAAACAAGATAAGTTCAGCCGTGCAAAAAGTATTACCGTAATGTTTAGAAAAGGTAGCATAGTGAGTTCATTATTGACTCATAATCGACTCATGTTAAGATTGAAATCGGTTTTCATGTCAGCTTGAAATATTTCATATGGTGCCAACGTAACGGTTGGTGAAAACTTATTGTTTTTATTTTTTCCGTTTTTTAAATTGGAAAACATGTTGCGCATCTATTACAAGCTTAAAGAATCAGAACGCCTGAAGGCGTGTCTTGTCACCCTGGTGGGCGTGGCGTTACTACTTCCGTCTTCCTCAAAAGACGCCAAAAAATGGTAAGGGATTTTCATGCTTATCGAAGCAGCGTTATTTTACATTTTCGTCGGCATTTAATATTCAGTGTTGAGTGCTGTTTTTATTAAAATTGCATTTATTTACAGTTTAGTCCAAAATATGCTTCTCAGGTCGAGAGATATAGCCGGTTAGCCTGCCAGTCCTCCCAGTCCGATTTTATGCTATCGCTAGCATGCTAACGTAACTCAGCTTTTTTATTACGATAAAATCCGTCACCGTGTTGTTGGTTTTCTATTTTAATAACTTCTGTTAAATATAAATGTTCAGATATAATTGATTATGGTGATATTCCAAGCATTAATATTTAATATTATATTAATACATCTCTCATTCATTCACGTTAGCTATCGTAAGTGGGATATTCCAAACGCTGTCACTTTTTAATTGTGGTGAACAAAATTATTTATAAGTATATAATAAATGTGTAAATATCTCTCATACTAGTTGTAATGTGCAGAATAATTATAGCATTTAAATGTATACAAATTAAGTGCTTCTGCGTCGCTTATATTTTGGCTCGTGAATTTAATGTTACTGCAAAATATTAGCATTTTTCTGCGATGATGGTCATTATATTAATGTCTATGGACGTGCATTGGTTTCAAATCTATTCAAAATAAAAATTGTCACATGCATAGTTGCAGTTTGTATTGGAAAGATTGTGCAAGTAATTTTAAGTAAATATACTTAATGAAAAATATTGTATCCTAAAATAATATTAAATATGACAAACATCTTATTTAAATATGGTTGTATGTATTTACTATGCGCATACGTATAAAGTTGCAGTATCTTCAGGTCTATGAAAATGATCTATGTTAAAATTGATTATATTAATGCAGGTTATTAATGATCTATGTGAATATTTGTTTTTTAATTTTCTCCAGACGGCCACTTTGCGACCCTACCTAAACGCGGTGCGCGCCACCCTGCAGGCGGCTCTGTGTCTGGAAAACTTCTCCTCTCAGGTGGTGGAGCGACACAACAAGCCTGAGGTGGAAGTGAGGTAAGGCTACTTGTGGGCGCGTTCCGTTTCTACACGCTCTGAGAAGTGCACTTAGTCATGTTAGTCAGTGTATAAATATACACATGCTTACAACCTGCAAGTTTATTTAATTTTAACAATAAGATTTCAGAATCTTTAAGAGTCTTCATTTGTCACATACATAGTTACAAGTATGACACGTAGTGAAATATACCCTGACTGATGCGAAGACTGTGCAAATGAAAAGACGGAATTTAGAAATTAGAAGTTAACTACTTGTCAAGTTAAAGAGATCTTATGATTTAGGTATATATTTACCATAAAATCACAATTACGCAGTCATTGTTCCAACCCATGATTTGTGGTTCTTTATGAGCAACACAGATTGATGGGGTGTATTATGAAAATTATGCACACTACTGTGTGAGTATGTAAGAGGTCAGGTGTGCATAGTGGGACGTTTCCGTTTTGATATTCGCACCCACTTCAGCGTTTGATATGACCGTGAAATGACTCAGTATTTGGTATGTATTAGCACAATGTAGGGCTTGGCACATCACTTTTGAATTTAATTTTGTAGTTCGCATAGAAATTCACATTTCATAATCACAATATTTTGCCAGTGTAATGCATCATTAGTGGATTTAGAAACTAGGGGTCGACCGATTATTGGCTCAGATATTTAGCATTTTGATGGTATTGGTTGTTTATTAAATCCATGTGGTGATAAAATAAATAACTTGAACATTATTGAAAGCTCAAAGCTTTCTTACATGGCTCCATGCGCCTTCTGTGTTAAAAACATGATTAAAAG
Organism: Distichodus sexfasciatus; assembly: GCA_032718565.1. Classification (NCBI taxonomy): domain Eukaryota; kingdom Metazoa; phylum Chordata; class Actinopteri; order Characiformes; family Distichodontidae; genus Distichodus; species Distichodus sexfasciatus. The sequence continues at coordinate 60,047 of JAVGVS010000755.1, forward strand.
TTAAATATAGAAGCTCAATTATATAATGGCTAATTTTTTTTAAATTTTTGTCAATTTATTTGTAATTCCAAATCCTGACATCAATTTTCAGTTTTACAGCAGGCGTATATATCGATTCAAAATATCGGTTAGTTATCTCCTTGATTAGTAATCAGTTTCAGTCAGAGCTGATAAAAATGTATCGGTCAACCCCTAATAGGAACGTCTGCTCTAGCCACGGAGGCTGAAAATACAGTTTGTAATAGTTTGACACTAGACTGTTGTTCCTGTTTTAAAGACTGATACAAGCTGATTTTTGTCCGTACAGGAGCAGTAAAGAGCTGCTGCTTCAGCCGGTGGTCATCAGCCGCAATGAAAAAGAGAAAGTTCTCATCGAGGGCTCCATTAACTCGGTGCGAGTCAGCATCGCTGTCAAACAGGTGGGAAATTCTGCTTCGTCATCTGAATGTGGTCATTATTTGAGCATTACAAATAAACAGTGCAGTAGGGCTGTGGACAATTAATTAAAAATAAATAAAAATAAATCAGAACTTCTGATCATCTTAAGTTTAAAATACTTGTATTTAGGGCTGGGCGATATATCGAGTTTTTAAAATATATCAATATATTTTCAGACGAGATATAGGATTACACAATATCGTTTATATCGATATAGTTTATGTTGCGGTTAAATTATGCTAAGAGGTCCGGCATATGACGTCACATCAATGCCAAAACTAGAGCGCGCAAATGGCTTGCTGCAAAAATTTTGCGGGCGTAAATTTCAAAGTCGCGAGCGCCATACAGGTAGGCTATGTTATGAAAAAATAACATCACTGCTGTAAAGGAAGATAAAAAATAAAATTAATTTCCCATCCCTTGCTGCCACTGGGGAAAAAAAAATCCCTACCGTCCCATGATCTCAACTGACAACCACCAGAACCCAAACCTTTTTTTTTCCTTAGGCCTTAGCTTGTTGTTATTTATTTTCTCAATATTTGACTTGTTATTTGAGAATTGCACAGGATACACTGACCAGGAGTTGAACAATTTTGTTCAGTCAGTTTTGTTGTTTGTACAGGTTATTGTAAAAGAGGAAGCACTTTGACACTCGTTCTTTTTGCTCTGTATCTGTTATATTTACATTTTATTTTTTAATCAGAGAGCATTTTTATTCAATATATATTTTAGAGTTGTTTTTAATAAAAGTGCCCCTGTGACAGTTGGTACATGTGGCTTTGACCTAGAATTGGTTTTTGTTATTACTTCACAGAAAATAATATTGAGATATATATCGTATATCGCCATTTACCAAAAAATATCGAGATATGATTTTTGGTCCATATCGCCCAGCCCTACTTGTATTTGACTCAGATAATCTAAATGAATGTGTGTTATTAAATACATAACAAATACATTCAAATCTAACGCCGTCTCTCACCCTCGACTCCTTCAGGCCGATGAGATTGAGAAGATCCTCTGCCACAAGTTCATGCGTTTCATGATGATGAGAGCTGAAAATTTCTTCATCCTGCGCCGGAAACCTGTAGAGGTGAGGACTGGATGCTGCACTCACTGAAATGTGAAATAACATGAAAATGTGAAAAAATTATGTGAAATTACTGCAATTAAACCTTTTTTATTCAGGGGTATTTTGTGGCTTAATGTAACACCATGAACTGTAACACCATGACATCCTTCTATTGAATTATTCTTCATTTCTGTCATCCATTTCAACAATTTAATACAATAAAGCATACAACACCAATAAACATTCATCTTATTGAGAAGCAGGTGTAGAATTGGGTGATCTTACTTCAATTATGATTAATAAACAATTATTTGGGGGTTTTTTTGTTTATTTTTTCACCTCATAGTTCACTAGCAAGTGACCAACTATTAAAAATGAAATGAGTCTAGATATTTTTACATTTTTAATGAAATTGCATATCTTTGTGACAGTTTTCTAGTGTTTTTCTTCTGCTCTATATATTAAGTCCAATGTCACTTAGGGCTGGGTGATATCACCTCAAATCAATATCTCAATTAATTGAGCATTTTAACTTTAACACATTCCACACTCTTGCGTCAGGTTTGGGAAAATTGATATCAAATTCTGTATTGTGAAGTTTTATTTTACTGTGAAGAAAAGTAAATGTCTGTGGTTCATAAGTTTTCAGGAAGTTTCTGACATTCACAGTTTTCTGATTAGAGATTAGTTTGTTGGTGAGCACAGAATCTGCGAACAATTTTTTTTTCAGATGCATTTTTACGATAAATGTTAGTAGAGGACAACCAATATTGTTTTTTCAGGGCTGATATCGATACTGATTATTGCTAAGTTAACAGAGCCGATAACCAGTGATGGTCAAAATTAAACACCAGTACCGATAATCAGCAAAATGTCTGTCAGCCCTCGATAATCGGTCGACACTTAAATATTAGCTTATAGGATTTTCTTTAATTCTACAGTTGTTAAATATGCTGAACATAATTTAAATAGTATATTAGATTAAACTTAATATTGGTGAATGAAGCCTGTCATCCTTATTAGTTTAAAGACAGTAAATAATGAAATGCTTATTTTTAATTTTTTCATTTTGATTTTCTCAAAACCCTGTCTCCGTCTCTACTTTCCTCGAACCAGGGCTATGACATCAGTTTCCTCATCACCAACTTCCACACGGAGCAGATGTACAAGCACAAGCTGGTGGACTTCGTCATCCACTTCATGGAGGAGATCGACAAGGAAATCAGCGAGATGAAGCTGGCCGTCAACGCTCGCGCTCGCATCGTCGCTGAGGAATTCCTCAAAAACGTACGCTTACTGCTCTCTCCTTCACATTCACCATCTTTACCTGAGCCCTGTGAAAGTTTGGGTTCCTGTCAGCAGGGAATAAGGCAGATTTCAGTGAGGGGTGCACCGATCCGATATGTATGTCAGGTCCGATCATGACTCATACAGCTGGATCGGGCCGATCGATGGATGCAATCTGTTCAGTTAAACAAGTTTTCCTAGGTCTGTGCGGTAAAACCCCAGCACCAGCCTAGCAACCACCTGGAGCTATCATAATGACCTTACATCCACCTAGCAACATCTTAGCAAGTCTTTTGGCAAGAGAGCAATTACATTTGCATTTTCTTGCGGAAACGTCTCTCCAGTCAAAAACTCATCAAATCTCAATCAAAGGGATGGGCTCAGACATAAAGAACAGGTATCAATATCGTGTCGTGTCAATCATTTAAACAATTGGTTGATATTTTCCCCAGTGGTTGTACTTTTGCTTTCCTTCAGTTATTTTAAAATCACAAAGATAATATCAATACTTGAGCATATTTACAGTGCAATCCTTATCTGGGAACTATGGCGACAGAAAAGTAAAATAATTGTTTGTTAATAGTAATCTATTGGTTTTATTTCTTCTGTTTAATTTTTTTTCTCCACAGTTTTTGAAATTAATCTCTTCACAGTATTTCAGCTAGAACTCTTTTCCAGTTGTTCTCCACGTTAAGGAGAAGTGTGCTTTTACTTTTCTCATTAATCGCCCTAGTGCGTCCCTATTTATCCTCTCTTCTCTTCTTTTTTTCTCCCATGTTGACTTGTCATTGACTTAAATCTTCATTCTTTTATATTTCATAGTGCTGACTTGAGTTGTTGTCTTCTGAGATCTCAGGCAGACATTTTCACTTCTTTTTTTAATTTATTTCTTCTTTTAACTTTTTCCTCAATGGGGGAAGTGTTAATACTGCTGTCATATTACGGGGAAATATAACTGCTGACTTTATTTCTCCTGTTTAAAATTTTTCACCACAGTTTTTGAAACCCCTTCCACGGTTTTTCCTTTTTAACTGTTCTTTAACTGATGCGAGTGATAAAACAGACGTGTTATTTTTTGCGTCTGCAGTTTTGAGGCACTCCGATCCTCCCGGAACTCAGCCGTGGATGTGGAGAGAGAGAGAGAGGCATCGCAGGATTTTTCAAAAGCACGTAAGAGGAAAAAAAGGGGGAGGAGCTTATTGTGGGCAAAGAACCAATCAGTAACCGGAAAACAGGAACCAACAGGCCGGTCCTGCGATGCGCGGATGCAGCTGCACCCCCTCATTTGCCTTCTGTCTTCTTTTTTAAACGGTGCTTCTTGTTCCCATGGATATTGATACGTGTACATTTAAAACACACAAAAATATTATTAGCCCCATTTTTCTTTCCAAGAAGGAAAAAAATAAATAAAAATTACCCACAAGGTCAAGGCAGGTCCTTAAAAGTATTAATCTTAAAATGAATATTGATGGGCACAGGAAATACTCTGATAACAGTGTAAAGTCTAAAAGTGGCTTGTATTTTTGTTTGTCTTTTATATACATATACATTCTTTTTCATTTTTGTTAAAAAAAAAAAGGAGAGAATCAAAGCTCAATGTTCGTGGCATCGTCATGGGAAAAAGAAAACTTAAGTGGGTGTTTATATTTTGACACAGCGAGTCGCTGATGTAATTACAGACGGGGATAAAAAAACGACGGCATAAAATGTAATACCGATGGTAGCGATGAAAACAATAAAATTATATTGCGCTTTCTGTAGCCCGAGCTTTCATTTTTGGAGATGAATAAAGCAGAGAAGAAACTGTAAGGAACAAAATTAAAATTGAGGAACTTTTTTTTTTTTTTACGGTGAACCAAAAACTTCTGGTAAAATCATTGACCAAATGTCCTGTGATCGGAAGGTTACCAATTTGGTAAGTGTCCCGGACTGGTGAAGGTGCCACTGAGGTACTCATGAGAAAGGTACCGTCCCCAAGCACTGCTGTTTAAAAGCTAGCCACTGCTCCTCCATGGATGGGTCAAATGCAGACGTTACATTTTGTTGTGGTGCATCTGGTGCTGTGTTCACAATAACAGATAAGCACTTTTTTAAATTTTATTTATTTAATAATTAATAAATAAAGTTGTCCTCCGAAGAAGGGGGGTGGTGGCGGGCCAAAAAAAAAATTAATTAATTTTAAAATTCTTTGCTGTTTCATGAGAAGTGCTAGCATATAGTGATGGAATTTTTGATTTTCATTAACAGTCGTTATGAACACAGATACTATTTTTTTTTAACTGCAAGATACCATCAGTACGTCGACAAATCGGTCAGTCTCTAGTCTGTACACATGCTTAACTATAAACGTTTGATGGCAGTTCTTGAAATATATATAGATCTCATAATACGTGAATAACGGGTCCCAGTTCATGCAACTTAAGAACGTTTGTTGCAGCAATGTCGCTGTCTGATTTGGTCTGTCAGGACAATGTGACAGTGACAAATAATCACTCACTTTAATTCAATTATTTAATTTAGTTTTTAAACTGCTATTAAAGACAATCTTTAGTCTTAATCACTAACTGTTTTTAAAGGGGAATTTTTATTCTTAAGTAAAATCAGAATTTACAGACACTAAAAGTCTTCTACACTTGTATAATATTGTACTATTTACATGTCTTAAAAACAATTTAATAAAATGTAATGAGGTGAAGGAGGCTGTTGATGTTACTAAGTATGTTTAAAGACAGTAAATAATTGATTGCTTATTTTTTAGGTTTTTATTTTACTTATTTATTCAGCTTCTAATTTAAGCGAGTGATCATTTGTCATCGTGAACACAGCACACAGTGCACCAATGTGGGTTCTGCATTTGACCCGTCTGTGAAGGAGAAGTGGGCCGTGCTTCGGGACGGTAACTCTCTGACCGTTGTGCTACCAACTGCCCCACCGAGTGTAAAACGTACGTAGTAAGTATGTAAAAATGCTTGAGATTGAGAGCTTTGCAGCCAGTACTAAAAATATAGTGAGAACCACAGCATTAAAGTAGCACAATGATTCGTTTCCTTCCTGTTTACTGCGGATTCTAAAAGTACAGCAGCTGAGCGTTCTCGTTTTTAGAAAAGTGCACAGAAGCATTGCCAACGAGATTAAAAACTAATTGTTATCTTTATAGTAGCAACTTATTAATGCCTGCATGTGAAAAATGTTAAATGACGTACCACAGAATGTAAACCCATCACAAAATATTTATTTAGGTAAAATGACATTACAGTTGAGACTGCCGCTGTTCACACATCATCATATTTTTGGTGTTTTTTGTCTCCAGGTCATATTGGAGATTACATTAGCCTCCCAGTCTTGGGATTTTTTAAGAAATATAAACATTGCAATAATGCGTAATAAGGGCTTGTCTTAAGAGTCCTTTTTAAACATTTTTGGCTCCACAGTGTTACATATATAATTTTACTCTTTGTAACGTTATTTGTCCTTCAGGATAACTAGATTGGTAGTGATGTTGGTAGTTTACCGGCCCTTGATTTACATTTACAGCATTTAGCAGACGCTCTTATCCAGAGCGACTTACATTTCCTAATTTCAGGGACAGTTCCCCTGAGAGCAGCTTAGGGTTAAGGGTCTTGCTCAGGGACCCAGTGCTGGTAAAGCCAGAGGTCGGGTTCGAACCCACAACCTCTCGGTCCAAAGGCAAGTGTCCTACCAATAGGCCACCAACACCCACACAATTCAACACAATAAATATTTGATTTTGGTGCCAAGCAAAAAAAATAAATAAAAGTGCAACGGTGAAGTCAAACCCACTTTAAAAACGTTCAAAAGGCAACAAACACTTGTGTGAGGAGTGGATTTGTGCGAACCTCAAGATCTGAAGATATACACAGTATTAACATGTGATTTATATATTATTTTTCTTTATATTCACTCACACAAAGACGAAACGTTTTGCCATCCTTCCCTCAAAGAAACAGAGAGATAAGAATGAAACTAAAAATGACAACAGCACAATACTGACACAAAAAGATACAGTGCAAGAGTTGCAACAAAGCGCACAGGAAACCTGCAGATCCCAATATATAATCCATATTTCACCCAAACACTACCGTCCTCCTGCAGTACCGCTTCAGTATTTATACATGTATAGAGAGAATTTCTGTTTGGATTCAGCAAACTTTGCTCCACTTCCCAAAGCTTTTAGATTCTCTCGTTCAGTCTCTAGAACTAACTTCACATTGTCACCGATGGAATTTGTAGTGAAATTACAGTTTTGTGTAAATTCAGGAAAAATTGCAGAGATTTTAGTGTTTCCTCTCTTCAGACTCAAGTTAAATTCAACGCATACCCTCGATAATAAGCTTGATTCATATTTAAAATGATTTAATCAAATATTATTGAATGAATTGAGTCGAAAGATAAAATATTATTGAATGAATGAATTGAATCAAATAATCAAATGTCATTGAATTAAATCAAATGAATCAAACTATTAAATGAAATATTATTGAATGAATCAAATCAAATGATTGAATCATATAATCAACTCAGCAGTGATTTGGTCCAACAAGGCTGGAGTCTGACACTACTAATTAGATGTTCTAGACCTGCACTAATGCTGATCTGGTACGTGTTTGTCCACTGCACTGGACATTGGAACTGGTACCAACCACCAAAACAAAACAAAAAAAACTAAAAATCGCTCCGTGCATCATTCGTTTATTTTTTAAATTTAAACCAATTTTCCAATTTCCCATTTTGCCATGAAATAACAAAATGCAAGTGGCGTGTCCCGGAAGTGACTGGGTCGATCCGTGATTGAAAATATAAATAATTACCGTTCCGTTTTACAGCTCATGAAAATCACAAAGTTAACGACTGGGTTTGTCTTTGGTCGTCTTGTGTAACAGTCACTTCTGAGTCACATTACTTGCATTCAATAAAAAACTAAATGTAACGAGTGCATGAGAAATGGGCTCATTATTCTGTTTTCATTTTGGTTTTGGAAACAAATATTGAAAAGATTTTTTGGTTTATGGTTTTTGATCTTAATGTAATTTAAATGAATAATCTCAGGAACACTGAGATTATTCATACATTGCCGCCAGCTCCTGTGCAGTAAAAAGGGGCTGTTAGAATATTCATCATTTGATTTCCAAACAAAGGTTATTATTTGTTGCCAGAGATTAAAATAATGGCGTCTGATTGGATATAAAATCCCCAAAACCAGCCCTTATTTTTACCTAATTACGAACCCAACCGTTTTTGGGTTTTATTTCGAGTTTTGGTTTTAAATGTTTGGTTTTTAAAGAAATTCTTCACTGATTCTCACTGGATCCAGCGCACTGAAAAAGAGGTATGTGAGTTTTTATGATTTTATATCCATTATATTGTTGTATTGATTTATATTTGTGTTATACAAAATATATTTTTTATATTAATTTGACGGAGGATAAAGTACAAGGGTCGTTTTGTCCGGCACTAAAACCACTGTCATCTATTAGAGTTTTGACTTGAGCTGAAAGATGAAGGCTCATAGGCAGTGCATCCCAAAAGTCTTTGTTCACCGGAGAGAGAGAGAGAGAGGAGGGCAGTGAGGCAGACGAGTGGACGGACGAGTGCTGAGGGCTCAGTAGTGGGCCGGAACGGTCTGCAAGGCGTCCTCTGTCGTCCGGTGCACGTTTACATTCTGAAAAAAAGCGGTTAAACACAAAAAAAGTGAGTGAGAAATTAAAAAAATATCAAACAATAACAAAACGGGAAAAACAGCAGCAAAGGTCCCTCGTAAAAAACTCACACAAAATGTGTATAATGTGCATCATCATCACTGCTTTACGGCGCATTTTTGTATTTGAGATCTTAAAGCCAAAAAGTTGAATGTAACAGTAATCCACAAATGACTAGGGGTGTAACGATATATTGATCAGCGATACCAAGGCATTGATCCAAAATAAAAATATCACCTTATAGCAGAAAGCTTTGTATGTGTAAACGTCATAAATAATCCACAAATTACTAAGATTGTAACGATACATCAATCTACATTCATACATCAATTAACGATCCCAAAGCATCGTTCCAAATGAAAAAAATCACTAAATAGCAGAAAGCATTGAGCATATAAATGTCATAAATAATCCAAAATTTACCAAGGGTGTAACAATACATCAGTCTAGATTGATGCAGCGATCAAAGATCCCAAATCATCAATCCAAAAAGAAAAAAATCACCTTATAGCAGAAAGTGTTGAGCATGTAAACGTTATAAATGATCCAAAAATTACTAGGGGGGTAATGATACATCCACCAAGATAGAAAAGAATCTGACATTTTTATCTTAACATTACTTTATTCATAAATAAATTAGTTTTCACCAATATTCTCACATTAACCACTTTTCATATACGAGATTTGTTCGTAGGTAAGAACAGAATATGCAAACGGTGAAATTTTAGTGCATGCATATTTGTGCAAAGCATTAGCTGATTGGGTTTTGCTTCAATTCTCCAGTAATATTATGCTTTTTAAATGTCAACGTTCTAAAGAACAAACTAAAGCTTAAGTAAATGTTGGTGAATGAGGCCGACTGCTCTTCATGGAAAGGTTTGGTTGAGCTCAGGAATTAAAACCATCAAATGATATTTTAGTTGTGATTTGATATGAATGGAATCTGTATGTGATATTGTTTCATATCAATTGCTGTGAATCAAATCAAATAGAAATCGTATCGTAGCAGACTTTGTGACATCAGCAGACGTTTCCGTTGAATTGATAAAGCATCGTATCGGGATGAAACTTGATTAACTCGCCTTGAGACTCTCCTGTTAGGGGTGTTGCAATGAATCACATAATCGATGCATCGTGCTCGAGTACCGAGGTACCACTGTATATAATTATCTAATTAAACACTTGAAAATTGAAAATTGCTTGAACAAAATATATTCCTTTATTTGCCACAATATGCATTTTAGCAAAAGTAACCAATAAGTAAAATTTTCACGTGTAATATAAAAACAGACGTCTTTTCATGACATTTTATTTGCATGTTAATTAGACATTAGGATAGAAATGAACTCCCTTAAAAAAAAAACAATTCACAGCATTTACTTTGCAGTGCAGCAATTATTTATTGAGTAAAGCTAAAACTATATTTAAAAAAATCAATTTCTGCAGCATATTTCCACATAAATAGGTCATAAAATCAACTTCATCTGAATGTCGAGGTGCAAAAGCAGCCACATGGACATTCAGCCCAAATTAGCTTATAATAATAATTATATTTCCATAACTTGCTTTATAGCAGCTGATGAATTACTGCAGCCTTGCAGTGTAACCTCATGTAAACAATCAACCACTGTCTGGATGTTATTTAATGCGTTTGGCAGTTAATTGCATTTTACTGTAATACCTGAGAGATGTTTTCTCAGAAGAGAAAGACACCGGGCAGTAATTAAGTGTAAATTATTTGATTAGTATTAACATAAAAATAAAATTTGTCTAAAAGGGAGTGCTGCACCTTCACCCAGAACTTTGGTTAATACTGATTTTCAGCTTTTGCTGTTACATTCAGAATTAAATTAGCAAAAGTGTGATTATTATCGCCCACCGCACTTTAAACGTAAAGATACAATATTTGCTTTATAAGTAGGAACGCACAATGTGGGAATTATCAACCGATGCCGATATCCAATATATTTCACACTTGTATCTGCTGACGCTGATAACTGAGAAAAGAGCGCGTAAAGACAAGATATATTGCTCTGCGCGCTCAAAATTTTGGCACAAAAATAACACCATAACTACGACATTTCTGACACAGCACCAAGTCTAGCGAGCGTGAAAGCAGAGTGGAGCGAGGGCAGAGCATTTGCAGCGTAGTGCACAACATTTTAAGAAAAAGTCACTTCCTGCCCTATGTAGTGTAGCAAGTCAAATAGGGTGCGTGTGATTCTCCATGTGCACTATCTAGTGTGTAGAGAGCCGTTAAGCTACAACCCCGGCTATTTCCTGAGATGCATACTACCACATAGAAAAGTATGATAAGAGCACCTTACCCACCATACTACTAAGTGTGCTAGTACACGGTTCGGGACACAGCCCATGCGCAAGCTCACATTCACTAAGTGAGAGAAACACGCAGTTTAGCTGAATTTAGTTGAATTTTTTGTGTACTGGCAGAGTTGAGCGTGTAAAGACATTTTGCTGGTGAACGTTCCCCTGCGTGTTCACTGCAGACTTTTGACGCTCCTGTACCTTTCCTGCGTACAATAAATGCGTCGTAAAATACCGGCTGAAAATACTGGGCAAACCTAAGTATCGCTGCAGACAAAAAAAGAAATTATCGGCCGATTCCAATACGACGGTACCTTGCTCACGAGTACCTTACTGGTAGCTTTACCGCTCCAGGACTTAAACTGCCGACCCCTCCGATCCTGTGGCCAGCTCCCTCACCGTTACACTACCAACTTCCCCACTTCGTTGTATAATTTTATTCTGAATGCAACTTTTCCATCTTCCAGGTTTGGGCAAAGGTACAGAGCTCCCTCTTCTGACTTCTGAGATGAGATTTGAGGAGGTCTAGGGTAATCGCTCTTGACTTCCGATTATCTTGGACAGTCTTTAGTCTTTGAGTTCTGGAACACAGTGTTTTGGAGTGTGTGTGTGTGTGTATGTGTGTGTTTTTCACTGATGAGCTGGCACTGTTATCAAGGCCTCCTCTGGCATCCGCGTCACATCTACGTTCTGCACGATACAAGCACAAAGAGGGAGACGGACATCACACACAGCGGCAAAACACAGGGCAGGACCAGGCCAAAGACGGATCCACCAACAACAACTTCATATCACACAAACAAGGTGTTAGAACCAACCGGAAAGTGCGTGAGACGTTTCACGATACGATGATATCGATTCAATCAACAAAGATTCGACGTTTGCCGTTATCAAGCCTGACGTGACTACGCAAATCGCAAAAAGCAAATATTTTTATTTCTTATCAATCCCTCCAGGATTTCGCAGGCCTTTTTTGAGATTGTTGCTGCCTAAAATGCCTGATTTTGCAGCTTTTCAAAAAAATTGTGATGAAAGGTGTTTTTAGGTGTTTTGCTGCAATAAGGTTGCGGGAGCAAGTCAAAGTTGTGGAAAGATTTACGACGTTGTTCCCCTTTATAATGATTCTTTAACAATGAATTAAAATGAAGGGAACAAAAGCACTATTATTTTTATTAACCATTAATCACTTAGTTATTTCTGAAGGTAAATGTGAGGCGTTTTCATCACACGTTTCCCGCATCTTCTAAACATAACAAGGAAGTGAGTTTGCTGACGTATGGCTCATCGCTTCACGGGAAAAGACAATGATGAGCCAAAAGTTGTTCAAAATTGCACGGTAGCAAAGAATTTGCTGGGATTGGCTGAATTTGCGTTAATAGTTGCAAAATCCTGGAGGATCTAATTCCTGAGCTTAACCAGATATGTAAATGAACACTTGTCTTTTAAATTAAGATACGTATATCTGATCGATGATTTAATTTTGATGTATCAATATCAATATTAATTGATGTATTGTTACATCCCTATTATACTGGCAAACAGACGTTTTATTCTGCTTTTTAACCGCAACATGTTCTGGGTTTGTTTGGCTTTTCAGAGTGGCGCACTTCCCTTT
>JAVGVS010000755.1:77500-114346 GCA_032718565.1 Distichodus sexfasciatus
CTCTGGATGTGGTCCTGCACCCGGTTCACCAGAAAGCGCCGGCCCACGTCGATGATCTTTATGAACGACAGCTCTCTGCGTTTTAAAGAGAGAAGAGAGAAAGATAATTATAAAAATAAGATCTTTACATTTCAACACCTGCGGTGCGACACGGCGATGATGATGAAATCTACTCGCTAGAAAGAGGACAACGTTGATTTCTGCTGATGTTGTGTCCGAACCTCCTCACCTGTCCATCACCTCGTCCAGCGGCTGGTACGAGTTTTCATAGCATTTAATTCTCTCCATAAAATCCTCCACTGCTTTCTAGTCACAGTGTTCAGTCGGGCCTGTAGCTTCACTTGCTGCACGGGAAAAAAGAAGAGAAAATACAAATGCAGGATTCCACAAGGGTCGACTAAATTATTATTCAATTATGTAATTAAATTGACAGAACACTCAAGATTCAAGATTATACAAGTACAACATGCAGTAAAACTAACCTGAACTATCTTAAGACTGTACAAATCAAAAGATTTGAGCAATTAGAAGTAAACAACATATTAAAAAAGAAATCTAGCACAACCAAACAAGAAAAGCATTTTTTTAATGTAATATTTGTTCTTAAAAGATTTATACTATAGACAGTAACTGTACATGTGCATATTATGGTAAGCAGTTTTATGTAAACTGCAATGTGGCTTTTGTGCATTGGGGAGGTGATTACATTATTTGTACCATGGCTTTTTGGTACCGTAAGATTTGATAAAATACAGTAAAATACTGTTTATTCCAACACATGGGGTGTCACTGTAAAAGTATTTATATTTTACAGAAATACTATTTTTACAGCACTGTGTTGTGCTGCCGACTGCAAATATGTGTTTTCAATATTTTTGAATATGAAGAATAAAGAAAAGGAAGAAATGGAATTCATCGTTCATCTACCTTTAGCAATCTATGATTTTATACAAAAATATGTATTTATATATAGGAGGTTATACAATAATACAAGAATGAATACTTTTTGTAGTAATGTGGTGAAATGAGGATCAGAAAAGCAGACATTTAATGATGTAATGCTTTATGTTTATGCAGATTTACAGCCGTCTTAAAAAATACAATTTTAATCTGGGGTTTGAAAAACTCTGTGAAATACTGTAGGAAATAAGTGAAGTAATTGACTCATCAGTCTAACGACTTCTTTTAGACTTTATGTTGCTTGTTTGTCTGTGTTTGAAAATAACAAAAATGTACAATATATAAAAGGACCAAAACTCACCACTATGTTTTCGGCGATGACGTCCGGGTCTTCACAAACCGACTCCACAAAGAAAACCTGAGGACCAAGATGATGTTTGAAGTTTTCTTATTCCAACAAAAAGCAACAAATAAACAAGGGGTCGATTGTACAGCCATCGTGACCTCAGTCAGTTTGTTCCTGCAAAGCGGTTGATTATCTCGCCTCTCCTGTGGTGTTCGTGGCATCAAAACTCAAGCCGAGAGAAATGTTAAAACGCGGGTTGGTTTTGTTGCACGTAAACAGAATAATGTAATTGTTAGCGTAATGTAAACATCATTTATTCTTCCTCCCACTTCATTTCTCCCTTTTACAGTTTCTACTTTTTTCTCATTTTTTACTTTATTTTTCTTTCACATTTTTTGGTAACTTCTGTGCTTTTTCTCAGCACAACAATGCATCCAGAAATATCCTAATAGTAAAAATGTTGCTATTATTTGCAAAGTTCTAACACTTGTTAACTGGAAGATGGACAACTGTGACATTTTTTCCTACTGCTGCAAATCTGTCTCATTAATTAAGAAACTGAAGGCGCTTTTGTGCACCTTTAAGAAAGAAGAAGACTTTAAAATGAGCTTTTATTGAAACTCACCGCCATTGCCCTCCTTCTTCGGTGAGATACTGACGCACATCGTTCAGAGCTGCTGATGCACACTGCCTGAGAAATTACACAAAAAAGATGTTTAACCACTCACAACATGGAGTATTGGAATTTTTCACAGCAGTTTTAGGATAATTTATTGCAAAATTGACAATACATGTCACTAGAGTGCTGCAAAAAGCCGCCTTTTCTACGGCCTAAAAGCGTCGGTACATTAGAGCGCTGCAAAATGCTTTTTTAAAATGAATAAAACCCATAAAAATCTGGTGTTTTACTGTCAACTGCATAACGGTATAAGCGAATTGTGGCACCTGAAATGCAATATGAATATATGAATGAAAAACGAAATATGTGAATATATGAAATGACATCAGGATATGAGATTTAGGTCATATCGCCCTGCTTGGAAATGGAACCGACACCATACGCAAAAACAGATCTGAATTCAAATAAATTTCAGCTCTAAGCTGATTTGTTCTTAATTTAATATTGTACATCAAATTTAACAAATCCCAAAAATGACAAAAATATCAAACACCCCCCAGTATATAAGTTAATCAAGCAGGTTAATATTTATATCTTTAGGCATCTGTGATTTTCTTATTTGAATTGTTTAACCCTTATACAGCATCTGATTTAAAACAATTCCACAAATGCTCAGGATTCGAATAAGATTCAAAAAATGTTGTTTCTCGTCGTCTTGAACAAAAAGAGTGGAAATGAACTACTTTTCTGATTTTAAGTCCCTCCTCGTTGTCAGGTCGAAAAAACTCGCAGGACTTGATCTTCACACATTGTCGTCTGTACTGACCAACGTTGAATTCTGAGAAGGAACAGTATAACGCTTTAGAAACGCTTTTCTCACATTTTTAGACTGAACGTTACAATATCACAACATTAATGCACGACTTACCTTTCGTCGGCACACCGATCCAGTTGAGGTAGCGCGTTAACTTTTTGGAGATGTAGGTTTTTCCTCGAGCTGGAAGTCCAACCGTGACTATGAGCGTCGGGCAGTTGGTCATGCACACTGCAAAACAGCAGCAATGCTTTTATGAGATGTTAAAGTTCTTATTATTATTGTATTTATTAGGGCTCTAAATATGGCTGTCTCATACGACCAAAACCTCATATCCCAATAACAACATATATATCACAATATAGTACATTTACTGTAAATTCAGTAGCACTTTTGCAAACAAAATCTTGTGTCTGTGTGTGCTCAACTCTGCCTACATGCGTTCCAAACACTTCGCAGCTTCCTCACATGTCGGGAATGCCAAAGGTGCCACAATTTGGCATATTTTATGCTATTGGAGAGTACAATGTTCAGTGTTATCAGCCATGGGGAAACGCTGTCTCATCACACTTTGTACATGTATAAAGCGACTGATGACAAAGAACCTTGAACCATGAATAAATGTTTTTTTTAATGGCATTGAAAACAGGTCTTTTTTGAGGCACCCTAGTGACTTGTCAAACAGTAAAATGTCAGTAAAAGGTATGCCATAAGTTCTGTAGTAACGGCCTTTTAACGCCGAATTTTGCCACCTTTAGCCTTCCATAACTGAGCACGAGAGTGAAGAGTGTTTCGAGTGTGCGTGTAAGCAGAGCTGTCCATGCACAGACACCAGATTGGACTCAGAATGCACAAATATAACACCATAGTATTCTCTGTGTCTACATCCATGTGGTGCCGCCGTGACAACAGCAAACCCTCATCCAAACCATCAACAAATATCGCTGTACACTGTATTTTGCTACACCACGAAATAACAGTATAAAACATAATAACAGAGTTTTATTTTAATTTTGTCATATCGCCAAGCACTAGCTCTAAATCAGAGTGATTACAGATGGAATAAACCATATCTACAACGACGCTGACACTCACATATTCATATTTTTATGACCTGATGTGTTGTCACTGTAGGTAAGAGTTCAAATCAAATCTCGCAAGTTGTGAAATAATTGCACAACACGACATACCAATATTCTTACACCGCAAGCAAAAAGAAGAAGGGGAAAGACAACGACAATCTGTTTTACCAACCGAGACCAGCGTAAACACTCCACTCGCATATTTTCCTTATTTTGCACACTCTCAAAAAGGATCATTCTAAAATATACTACTACTGTTGCTGCTACAAAATCAAACCCTGAACCCTTGACATTGAAAAATTTTAGTTTCTTCTAAAGTCACAGATTTATTTCACAGATTCACAGATTCTTCTAAGTCACTTAGTATACATACTTGCTTATATATAGATAGATAGATAAATATATATATATATATATATATATATATATATATATATATATATATATATATACACACACATATAAGTCACATAATATATATACATACGTGCACTTGTCTTGGCTCTCTATGTAGCTACTCGTATATAATACTTTAAAGACAAAGAAGATTAATGATTGACTCTAAAGGTAGACTTTAAAAATGCATTCATGGGCCAGTGACAATGGCCCCGTGTTTTACCTCACCTGGCAAACTCACCTTTTGCGAATATTTTAGTCATGGGTTAACAATAAAAATAAAGATTTCCACATTACTGATATCGGCGGTAATAATAATATCGTGTATCGGTTCTGGCGCTGAAGTATCGTCCACCGGCCCTGTCATATCGTACGCACCCTTCCTCTGGAATATGTGCTTCTCTGGAAGGCCGTTGTTGTAAGGCATCCATATTTTCTTGAGCGGGTTTTGGGTGAGCTCCCGGGACGGCGTGGGGAGACTCTGATCCTCGTTGTCGTCCATAGCGAAGCCGCGCCGGTTTATCACTCGAGCTGGACGCGAAAATCCCACTTCCACCCGAGTTTTACTAGGGAGGGATGGAGATGTCGCGGGGCTTCGTTCCAACTCGTTCCCTGATCCCTAACTAGTACATAACAGCGTCCTTAAAAACCTGGTTTACCTTTCAAAATGGAAAACTAGCACACTGGAACCAAGAACATTTCAATTAGAATGTTCTAAACAGTGTTGGGTTCCTTCAAAAATATTACTAGTTACTGTTAATATATTATTAACTTAATATATTATTAACTGTTATATATTATTACTGTTAATATTGTATTACATTAGAATATTACTCCCTGAATTGTAATGTCACAACATCCCTCCATCACTTTTGAATTTCGTAACAAGTATAATATTACTGTGTGGTTCACTGTGTGCCCTGGTGGGTTCACAATGACAAATAATCACTCACTTAAATATATTATTGCACAAACTATTTGTCACAAGGACCATGAGTCAAAACCGATATTGAAAACCACTAATCAACTTAATATTGCATCTCAGTTATTTTGGTTATTTTTAAAATCCTGTTAATCCTTTGAAAATAATTCAGTTAGTTCATTTTTGCGTTCATGAACTGTCCACTTAAAACATATCACCACGGTTTAAAAACCCGGGGTGCCTTTAAAAACGTTTTTAAAGTATTCTTGAAACATTATTTATGCCTGTAATATTTATGATCACGCAAGCTACTTGTTATTGGGTCTGAGCAATTAATCAAAAATTATCAAGTGCGATATTAAGAACCTCCAACTGATGTAATCTTGCCCACAAGTTTTTCACCTTACTTGTGATACGACAAATATATGTTAAATAAAGAACTTAAGTATTTTTAAGGGCATTTAAGTGTCAGCTTTCTCAAAACAAAATTATAATAAACATTATCTAACTCTTAAATTTACAGTTTTACCACTTAACAGACAGCGTTACTCAGTACACCACAGTTTCGTTTAGGGCACTAGGTAGGGTGCACGTCGTGAATTGAGCCGACTCGAGCCGAGCCGCGCAAAAGCGCCACAATGAATCTAAAAGATGCGCAACAACAACGGCCCACAATATTAATCTCTACACAGCGAGGATCTGTGTGTGATGTCAGCGGGGGTTTTGATCAAGTACGTTCAGTAAGGCCTGTTCTTACTCAAATTGAAGGGTTCGAGTTCGGAATGAACAAAGCAAACTCCAATTTTGGAATTTAATATAGAAACTGTTCGTCACGCTGCTCTTTACCGTAATAAATGTAGTGTGCGCGCGTGTCATTTTAAACGGTAATACAAAGCCAACAGTTCGTGCGTTTATTAAAGAAATGAACATCCATCTGTTAATGTCTGTCATTATTTTATTAACGGAGTAGAAATGACAAAGGGCAAAGAAGCCAGTAAATGATTATATATTTCATTGTGTATTGTATACTCTCCGTTTCATGCATCTACGTTGTCTATATTTGTCTAGAGAGAATCTAATCAAGTTTTTCTGAGCTACAAACCTGATTCTGGTTCTAAATTTCAATATTCATAATGTGGACTGGAGCGCAGCCGCTATAGGATTTTAAAGAGCAGTTTTGATAATTAAAGGATGTAATAATAATATATCAGTTTTTTTCTTTCAAAAACATGAACAGAAAAT
Source organism: Distichodus sexfasciatus (assembly GCA_032718565.1). Lineage (NCBI taxonomy): Eukaryota > Metazoa > Chordata > Actinopteri > Characiformes > Distichodontidae > Distichodus > Distichodus sexfasciatus. Next base: position 83,822 of record JAVGVS010000755.1, read on the forward strand.
GTAAGTAAGTGATTATTTCTAATATTATCCACTTTTATGAAAATATATTTGATAAAAATAGAACGATACAATGTGTAAACACTTTTAATGCATCAAATGGGAAGCTGTTTTTGGACAGATCCTCTAAAAGCAACACCAGTTTATTTTTTCTGAAATTCCATTTGATTGGAAAGTTTTAAAAATAAACAGACCAGAAGAGCAGTGACATTTTATTTAAACAAGTTGAGACAGTCTAAATCACAAACTGATATCTTCTCAGCAACCAAGTTGAGAAACAAAATCATAAACATACAAATATGAAAAAGAACAATTTACCTGCTTCCACATTTACAAAAAATTGGTTGTCTTAATACCTCACTAAGATGTCAAACATACATCACCGATCAAAAGATTTAGAACAGCTTAGTTTTTAAGGGTAATCACTTTCTGTCTTATTTTCTGAGTGTTCTAACTCCTTTGACTGCTAGTGTATACAGTAGATGTTTTCCCACATACACCATAAACTTTCATATACAGCCTCCATTCTGGTCCAGACCCATAAAAACTCTTATTCTGGTTTTATTTCTGGTTTTTACCCCATAATCCATCAACACACAGGTGTACAGAAGGGGAAATGTAGGTTTTGCAGCACCTTTACTGTCCACAAGGGAGCAGAAAAGACAAAGAGCAATAAGCAGCCAGTAAATAATTATATTTTAGGGCATAAATTCAGTAACATGTAGCCACAAACATATGACCCTTTTCTCAAATTCTCTCTGTAATGTCCAGCACGGCATGTTCACAAAGTAAAAGTCAGAGAATGTTTTCACTTACAGGGACTATTGTCTGTTATATTGTCTGTTATAGTGAATACAGTATGTATTTACTATAACAGAACATTTTTGCAGTTATTATTTAGTTCTGGTTTCATTAATGTTTGCTATGTCATCTCATTAAATTACTCTTGAAAAAATCAATAACAAAGAATGCAGACGTGACACTGAAGCAAGGCAACTTCCCCGGAAAACAACAGGAACCTGGGAGCCAGCGATTCATCAGAAGGGAATGATCATTAACCACAAATTTCATCACACCGACTAACAGTAAGTTTACTGGTGTGAATCAGTGCTGCTTGCAAAGTGCTGCATTTTCTATATTGTATTGTAAATTTGTTATTGGTACTTTATACATTTTGTATTGTATTTAGGTTTTTTTTGCACTGTGAAAGCTGGAGCCACGGCATCTCATCTCTTTGTATACTTGTATACAGCAGAGATGACAATAAAGTTTACCTTGACTTTGGATATTGTTTTGTGTTGGATATTGCTCTCTTATCCAGAGCAACTTCAACTACCTAATTACAGTCTCCTTACAACAACTTAAGGGTCTTGCTCTAGTGCTGGAGGTGGGATTCGACCCCCCACAACCTCTTGGTTCAGAGGTGAGTATCCTAACCACTAGACCACCATTTATATTATAGTATTTATACTTTCTGTTCGATGTATCCACATTACGATACCAATGACTTTTAACAAAGAATTATTGTCTGACTCCGATAAACATTTTTAAGACGTAGTCTTTTGAGTGGCCTCAGTAAGTTAATGTGACTTAACAGAGTTTACTCCAAAGTCTATATTTAATTTTTGTTAACTTACTAAAGTACAACAAATTGCACTAAAGTTTTGATCGATTAAAGAGTCAAATGTACAAAAAACCCCACAAAAAACAAGCACCATTTTTTGGATGTACTACACAATGATTACATCATTTTACGTCCATTATCAACATCAAAAGTGGGCTCATATCGACGAATATATTGGCACCAGATTCATCGTGACGGTTCTACGATGGACTTTCTCGATACTGGTCATGAGACTTGTGAAAACTTGTGTTTTTATTTTAAAAGATGGACAAAAGATAAAATGTGGGAGTGAGTAAACCACTTTTGAAACCAAACCTATGTCCAAACACTGTGACTCAGAATAAAGAGTCACAGTGTGTTACAGTTGGCGGTGTAACAAAACACCAGAACAGGTAGAGTCAGGTTTTTCTCGATGAGACGTATTTGGGTGTAGATTCCTGCCTGTTTCCAAATCCACTACAATGCACTCATTACATAAGCAGCGAACAATACGGCAACCGCTGCACATGCAGTAATCAGCTCTCAGGAGAAAACACCTGTACGGTCAACACTTAACACTTGTAATGGAAAATCCAAACAGTGAACAGCTGCAAAACAATAACACAGCCTGCAACAGTGTAATCACACAACTGTAATGCAACAAGTCCCAAAATCTCACAACAATCTGACAGTGAATTTGACAAAAGTGATACGTTCCAAATATTAGGCAAATCTTACAAAGTATCTTTTATAGTCCATACATTTTAGAGATTATGTTTCTGAATCGTTTATTTGTTCATCTTGTATTACTTTAAAATTGCAGTAACAAGTACTTTAAGTACTACAGCCTTATAAAGAAGATAAAGCAAATGAATCTTGATTCAGAATTATAGATTACCATCCTATAATTCTGATTCTATTTATTCTGAATCTTTTAGACTGTAGTGCACAAAGACATTAAGGTATGTTTTAATGCACAAAAGTTCTAAAAATAATGATTTTTTTTTCTTTAATTAATATCATTGTCCTTTAAACAACCACAAACCTTTACAAGCTATTATTTTTCAATCATAATAAGTAAATTTTATACATGCAATGACATCATTCCAAATTTACCAAAATAAATTAAAGCAAATCTCTAGGATCTAGAGAGGTCATGGTAATGACTCCACTGCTGAAGGACGCGTCTCCAATGGCTTCCAAAATCCCTACCTAGTGCCCTACAACTCTTTCCTTAGTTAGTGCCCAAAGCTCCAAACAATGACACAAGCTAAATCTATGCCATATGATAATAATAAACACCTGCAAAAGACAAGAAACATGTCTGACTGCTACATAAAAATCTGATTTGTAGTTACACTGGAAATGTCATTTTTCACTATATGCCTAGCCAAATGTGTTTTCATCAACTTGGCATCATGGTTGTAAGCTTGTTAAAAGTTTTTTATTTTAAGACCCAAAGAAACTGTAATCAAATAACACAGACATTAACAATTTAGGAGTGTAAAGTAAAATTGAGACTGAGATATATTATATATTTTGTTGATCGGATTCTGGTCTGATTCACCAACATAAAACTGATTAATAGTATTATTTATTTAAGTAATATAAAATGTAAGCATAGCCAAGATGATTTCTTACTTAAGAAGTTTCTCACAACATAATAAAATGTAGTAAAGGGCGCAAAAAAAAGTCCTCGTCGTAGGGGGAATGTAGGGCACTAACTAGGCAACGCCGAACCATTTGGAGCGCTCCCACATGTACTAAAACGAGGGATACGTTTCCGCAACTGTCTTTCTAGAAACTAAAACACACTTTTATCCAACAAAGCATCAACACGTCGAGGAGAAACGTGTATATTTTATGCATTTACCTACATTTTATGCATTGTTATAAATTAATTTTACCTTAATAGGGGGGGAAAAAAACACCACCAGAAATCGCTTTGAACTACTCGAATTCTACACAAGGTGAACCCCAGACTTGGTAAAGGGTCTTAATCCATCATTTATTATCTAAAAACAGGATTAAATGCAAACAGACAATCGACATCTTTAAATAGCCAGGGAAAGACGACTTGAGGCTGGTTTCATTCATTAACAACAAAGGTAAACGAGCTCAGTTTCCATCAACACCATGATGTGACGAGCATTAAAGCAGATTTGTGAATTAAAAAAAACCAAGGGTCTGAGGTGATATGTGAGGAAAAGATGTGTGGGAAATGTGAGATGTGAGGTAAAACGAAGACGTTTATGATGAAGGCTAGCGTTATGAAGAACGCCGCCGCCTACGTGACAACGTCTTGTTTACTTCCTTCGCGAAGCCCGAACACTTCACCCGAACCGAGCCGAGCAGAACCGAGCAGAACCGAGCCGAGCCGAGCGCCTTTCCGCCCCAAAAACAACGGAGCCACGTCTCTTACCGCTGCGGTCGTCGTGCTGTTTGGACTGAACCGCTCCCCTCATATCGTCCTGCTCCAAGCTGCTGCCACTTTACCCAGCGAGAGAACGGCGTGTGTGTGTGTGTGTGAGTGAGTGTGTGTGTGTTAGGAGGAGTGGTGAATGCTGGATTGAAACATATACAGTCACACATTCACACACACACACACCCACCATCCAAACCAAACCCTTGAAATTCTATGTAAAAACTTCTGATTAGTATGTACACTTCCTCTTCATTTAAAGTAGCTTTCAAAGTCGTTGATGTGCAGTGTTGTGCAAGTTACTTGCAAAGTGTAATACACTATACATTACTTGTTACTGGTATTCAAATGTAATCCGCTACCTTACAATATTACTGTCTCAGAACTGTAATCGTTACATGACTTCTGTAACTTTTCAGTTACTTTCACCAAAATAACTGTGAAAATATAACTTGACATTCTAATATGAGAAAAAATATTGCAGAACATTACATGCCCGGTAAAAGGTGATGTTTTGTAGCATAATGATTATGTGCTAACCAGGCTACAAACAATATGATTAATATAACTGGCAAAGTAAGGGCTTAAGAGACAATTCAAGAAACATTAACAGCCAAAATGAAAAATGACTAGAATTCATAATAGAGGTGGAATAAATATTAAGTCTAGGCTTGTTCATCATTAAACAAAACAAAACTATATCCCACATTAATGCTCACTATAATGACAAGAAAAGATGCATTTTTCTTACGATTGTCATTCCTTTATTCTCTTTGAATTCAAGAGATTCTCAACATAAGTCATGCATAATGCTCGAGGTGTTTTTTTTTTCAAAATTGCTAGTGCTATTTCTCAACGTCGATAGTTCCTTAGGGTTTGGGCAAAGATTGCTCTTGACTAAAACATTCTTTTTTGTCTTTATCCCTGACGAACTCAAAGTAATGCGCAAACTTTCCACTTCGCAAAAGCACTGTCTTCTGCAGTCATCTCACCGGAGAAGCAAGCCTTATGTGATGCACTGTGCAAGGGGCTCAACTAAATTTTGGTTTAAATTTTTGGTTCAAAGGGCACGTGTTACTGAACATGTACCGAGTGAAATATTACTGAAAATTGATAAGTAGTGCCTTACATTACTACGTTGCAGCAAAAAGTAATCTGTTACTGTAACTCGTTACTTTTGTAATGCGTTACTCCCAACACTGTTGATGTGTACATACACACACACACACACACAGAGTTACTAGAGGTGTAACGATTATATCGGTCTACATCGATACATCAATTCAATAATCGACAAACCCATAGTGTTGGCAGTAATGTTACAAATGAAACCCTTGAAATTAAAGGTTAGGGTGTTCGCCCCATGATCGGAATGTTGCTGGTTCGAATCCCATGACTGGTAAAGGTACCACTGAGGTACTCATGAGCAAGGTACCGTCCCCAAGCACTGCTCCCCCAGCAACTCCCATGTCAGCATCCCACTGCTCCTTCACAGATGGGTCTAATGCAGAGGTCACGTTTGGTTGTGGTGCACTGTGTGTTGTGCTGTGGTGTGTTCACAATGACAAATAATCACTCACTTTCACTTTCATATATTATCATAATTTAGCTTTTGGTTCATACCAGAAAGAAAATGACCATTATTGACCTCTCATGACCTTTGTTGTTGAGTATGTCACCTAAAACTTTCAACAGTTTGTGATTCTTTCTTCTTTTTTGCCACTGTTGTAAGTAGAGGTTTAACATGCTTCTCTGCTCTCCAGTCCAGTCCTGCATCTGTGTGACGTGACGAAACAACAAGTCCGATCCTCAAATCCTCACAAATTACTGGAGTTAACGGCACAGCTGATGAATCTGAAAATTAATAACAGCCTAAATAGTAATCTATTTAAACACTTCCCCCAAAAGCCATATTGTTATGTTACATAATCATTTTGTGTTGCTCAATATTGGGACTGCTTTTGATGACTTTTAAAATTGGATTTCAGGTTCTCTGATTCAGAATGACCATGTTCAATCACATCTCAAATATGAAAAAGACATTTTGTCCTTTATTTCCTCTCTATTCTGAAAATATTCACAATTGTAATATAAACATCACCAAGTTAGTTTTGTAACCACCATTTTATACCTGCCTTTGTTCCTACTCCAAGAAGTGTATTACTACTGACATTCAAATAAGCAATAAAACAGCCTGAGACAAATTAGCAGAAAGATTACTCCCCTCTCTCCTTTATGAGCTCTTATCAGACATAAATAATAATAAACTCACTGCACACTACTGCATTGCCTGTTTGTCTAGAAACGTAGGTTTTTGTCTCATTTAAAACATCTTCACCAAACAGCAAAATCAAAGAGTGGTCAACTGATGTGATTTATTCATGGCCGATACCAATGCTGATTGTCGATAATTCAGGAGAGTGATTAATAAAACTTTGAGCTGATATTTAAAATAACAAATAGTGCAACACGACATTTTAGTTGAAATGCCTTTTAGTATATTAAATTCTGGGAGCTTTTCTCAGTGAAGTTCACAGCTTCTGTGTCAGAATACGAAACTACTGAATTTTCATACTGAAAAAAGACAAATCGTCTTAAGATTGAGATTTTCTTAAGATGACATGCCAATTGCATAAATGAAGTTTAAACAGCACTACTTTGGCTCATTATTCAGTAATTTTTCAGAATATAAATTTTAAAAATTGACAGATACTCATAATTGTGAAAACGTAAGAAATGATCATAATCGGTCAACCCCTATAATGAAGGCAAATATCTTTTACTATAATAACATTAGTGAGATTTTATTTATTTTATTTCAACTTCTGAGTGACACATTCAGAATAAACCAGACTAGGCCAGTATGGCAGGTAATGTTTGTGTGTGTAATTATAATGTTGATCCCTGATGACTTTTGGTCTAGACTGAGCAGGACGGAACGTCTGTGTTTCTGCCTTCAGAAACATATTTAGCTCAGAACATTGTTGTCACACTCCGTTAAATATCACTACAAGAGAATCGCAGTGTCCTGAAAGAAAGCCCATACCGCGAGGCCTGTCGCGTTCTCTCAACATTCGTCCTCTCGGATAGCACAAACTACAAGTAGAACTCATTTCAACAACAACACGCAAAGCAGCTCTATTGTGTTCCCTCAAAAAATGTCTGTGTCATTTCCAGAAAATAAAGTGACTAAACGCTGAGATCACTTTCTGGAAACACCCCAGATTAGGATATAAACTGGCATTATAATCATGCACACACACACACATGCTCAACACAACATGTCATTACTGCAAGCGCAGATGTTGGAGCTGTAAATTCCTCTTCGATATTCTTACTGTTTCACATTCTGGTTTTTGTTATTCTGTTTGTGTATCGATATCTCTGCCTGCGTACTGCATCATTTTTGCTATTTTGTTTGCCGTTTAAGCCATAAAGTGAGTGCTGGGAATGTTAACGCTCTAATGTGTTAGTGCTTTTACTGCTGTTTAACTTAACATTCTTTATTCCAGTATATGGAAGCTCAGGAAAAACTATTTATGATAATTCTAAATATTTTGATGATAAATCTAGACCCCATTCCCCTTAGACACATTGTTAAAAGTATTTATGGTCTGCATTATCCCGTGTTGACTCCCGGACGAGTCTGTGTGCTTTCAGACTGAATAAGAGGAGCTCGGTTTATTTCGGGAGGCTGAGAGATGGCCCTTATCAGCCTCGCCGAAGATAACAGCACTAATTAGGAGCAGCTGGGTGACTTCATGCCGCCTCGCAGGACGTGTTGGCATTGTGAAGCGACACAGAGATATGCCAGGGTCATATAAAATAAGGATATTGACAACGGAAAGGCGAAAAGGGATTAAAGAGAGAAGGAAAAGAGGATGTAGGTCACAATCTTTACTAATGCATCTCAAACAAGATGCTGTACTCTTTAGACATGACAAGAAATATATTTATACAGAAAGTACCTCGCTCATGAGCATCTTAGTGCTACCTTTACCAGTCCAGGATTCGAACTGGGGTCCTTCTGATCACAGGGCCCTAACTGTTATGCTACCAACCTCCATGAGGTCTGTGGACTGGTATGGGACCTCAGTGGTACCTTTACCTCAGTGGTACCTTTATCGGTCTGAGACTTGAACCAGCAACCCTCCGACCATGAAACTAACTCCCTAACCGTTACACTACCAACTCCCTGCAAAAATTTAAGTTTTATGGTATGTGAACCCTGACCATAACCCCAGTAAACAAAAAGAAACTTTAGATTCCTTTTAACACAAAATGTTAACCCCCCGTGGCCACAGTCTGAACATGTTGAGTTTGAAATTTGCACACCAACCAGTATAGGTCAGAAACACACACACACACACACACACACATCTCTATATCATCTCACATTTTTCACATTCTTTTTTTTAGCTTCATCTGCTGGTCTTTCTCGTCACGCTCCCTGTTGACCGAATTCTCTGCTCTATGTACTGAACTTTATCTCATCAAACACTTGTCTGTTTTTGTCTCTTTCATCCTCTTCCACTCTGTATTCAGCAGCACCATGTGAAATTCTCAAACCTTCTCTCAGGAAAACGAAAGCTTTCAGTAAGCACAAACGGGTTAGGGGTTGACCGATTATCGTTGATTATATTAAGTATCGTTTATTATATTATCAGTCATTTTTTAAATCAATATACAGATAAAAGAATTGACTTTAAAATTATAATAATTATATTAGAATCAGAGTTGGGCAAATTACTTCCAAAATGTAATAGATATGGAAAATAACTGAGGAAGCAGGACTTGGACTGGTCATTGTAAAATGCTAAAACGTAGTTTACTGCAGTTCATTCTACATCCGGTGGAGGATGATGTGGTGCAGCATAATGACTGTAGCAATACATTGTGTAGGAAATAACTTTTTACTCGCAAAACTTTTCTCTTGTGTCTCATAATGTTGGTGATTTTTTTTAGTAAAAACAAAACAGCACTAAATTTAGAGTTAAAAGTGTGTTGTAACGCACATTACTGAATTGCATAATGAGTATAATATTACTGATATTATTAATGCCTGCTGCTATTGCTCTTATTTTACTACTTTTATTGTCATTACTCCCTTTTAGAGTTGTGTAAGACACATTTGAAGCTTTTTGGGAAGCGTTAACTTCCTATGAGCGAAACTTCCTCTGAAAATGTGAAGAAATACTTGTTGGCACAACATGAACTGTGCTATTTGGGGTGTCTTGCTGTTGTTCTTACAGCAACGTGTCTCACTGCTGTCAACCGATTCTGAACCGGTTTTTATGCTTCTACTTCTATGAAAATCATAGAATCAAAATTTACTAATGAATTAAAAGCCATATTACATCAATTAACGTGCCATTATATATTTGTTAAGACCGATACATTTTATTTCTAATCAATATTGACAACCGACACAGGAAGCTTGACACTTTTAATCAACTACATGTGCACACATTATAACTATATATATATACATATATAACTACATTTTACATGACGTTACTCTCGGTACTGGTTACTTACTTTCTTACTTGAGTTTGAAATTTTCAAAAATAAGGAAGGATTTGTATCGATTTAAACGTTTGCTGCATTTGCCACAGCTCACCTTCATCAGCAGGCTGATTCAGAATTGTTCTAAAAATGTTTTGAGGCAGCAGAAAAAACAACAATGCGTTGATATTAAAATAAAAGTTTCTGTTGAATACTTAAGTATTTGAACTCAGTGTTTGAACTCAAGTACAGATGGACCCCGAGTTACGATGGTTCGACTTACGATGACGATAACGATACAACAAATGTCTCCTCCTGGTAGCCATGTCTCGACTATTTTCAAGTTACGATGGAGTCATCAGAACGCATCTCCACGGTAAATAAGGGACTAACTAACTAAAATTAGTGTCGCGAGTAACTTTAGTAGTTTGAGTAGTGAAGCTACTTTTTAAATATCGCTTTAAATGTAACTTTTTAACAAAAAGCTACTTTTTAACAATTAGCTACTTCTTCTCTGTAGCTATCAGTGTAGGGGCATAACGGCAGGGGTGGAAGTAACGAATTACAAATACTCACATTACTGTAAATAAGTAGATTTTTTGTTTACTTGTACTTTTATGAGTAGTTTTTCAAGTGTGTAATTTTACTCGTACTTGAGTACAATTTACACCATGTAATCTACTTCGCTTATAAAATCAAAAGTCGCTACTGAGTACGCCCACAATTTGAATTAATATTCAAACCTTTCATCTGCATCTTTGCAGCCAATAAGGATGTGCAATCGCGACCGCGCCAATTAATCTACGAAGCAAAAAACCACAACACCAAGCATTTGTTGGAGCCACATTTTGTGTTGAAATATTTTAGCTATTTAGTTATTCTAACTTTTGACACCAAATACCATTTTTACAGCAGACATACTATATATTGCTTCAAAATATTGGTTATGGAGCTCCTTGATTGGGCCAGTTGGTAGTATAATGGTTAGAGAGTTGTCCCTGTGATCGGAGGGTCACCGGTTCAAGTCCTGAACCGGAAAGGTACCACTGAGGTACTCACGAGCAAGGTACCCTCCCCAAGCACTGGCATTGTCAAAAAATGGGTCAAATGTACAGGTCACATTTGACTATGGAGTGCTGTGTTCACTTAATAATCACTTAAAAGTGATTTGTCTAAAAAAATATATCATTATTTACTCATAATTAAAATGAGAACGAATTTAGTATGATGTGAAAATTCCAAATATATTTTGACTGCAACTGCAATTCTAATGGTTTGGAATCCAAAATGAAAAAAAAAAAATTGGTTGACGCCTAGTATAGATAACAAAGCTTAGATAAAAGCTGTGAATTTGGTCCAGAACCTGAACCTAAGCTGGTGTTTTTGGGAGCTTTGTGCCCACCCTGCTGTAGCATGTTGGCATTTGAAATGCAATTCTGACTCGATTGTTCCATATGAGTGTGAGAGCGGTGCATGCGGGCGTGTGGTTTGCTTGGAGAGGCTGAAAGTAGGTGAAAGGTGACTTCTTATAAATTCGAGGGGAAGGCGGAGGGAGGCGGAGGCTGAGCTGCAGCGTCTCACTGCCTTGAGCTGGAACTGGGCCAAATCGCTATTTATACGCCACACAAGAAATGACAGCCATTAAGAGTGGGTCGGGTTTGTAACAGATCGTGTAGGTCATACACGAGGCCTGCAGATTTGCATTTTATACGCATGAGTTTTCTTTCGGTTTGTAAGCAAAGCATTTGTTGTTGGAACGATAACACTGGCCTGCGACAAAACCAGAACTGATAGAGTGAGTGTCCTCCCACTACTGAAAATCAACAGCAGCAGACAAGCAGGATGTCTGGTGCGACGGTTTGTGTTAGAGAGAGAGAGAGAGAGAGAGAGAGAGAGAGAGAGAGATAAAAAGACAGAAAGACTAAGGAATGAGAGACAAATGCAAGAGAGAGAGAGACAGAGGGGGGAGGAGTGATAGACAAAGACAGCAAGGCAAAGGACAGATAAATGGATGAAGAGAAGGACATATAGAAAGAAAAACAGGGAAAGAACAGAAACACAGAAAGATGGAAAGGAGATGAACAGACAAAGACAGAAAGGGCAAGGAAGGACAAAGAGAGACAGATAGGGACGAGGACAGACAGACAGACAGACAGACAGACAGACAGACAGACAGACAGATAGATAGATAGATAGATAGATAGATAGATAGATAGATAGATAGATAGATAGATAGATAGATAGATAGATAGATAGATAGAAATGTACAGATCAGTCATTACGACAGCGCTGTACTGACACCTAGTGGTGAGTTATGGCTCTGAAACTCCTGCTCTTCTTGTCAGAACTTTTGTGAGAGAATAATTTACTTTTCTCACAATTAAAAGACAGCATTCTTTGATATTGGACCAAAATTATGATTTATAAATAATAATATATCTAGAATACTCGATTTCTTGTCTGGTGAACAGGATATTTTAGCAGGCTTGCTAATCAGACTGTGTGCTACGTCTGTGTGTGTTACCCGGGCAACACACTAGTTTGGTATAATATCTGAACTTTATTAGAGAGTTGGTTTAATTTTTACATAACTTTTAATACTGAAGTAGACACAAGAAACAAGAGTGTCAAACAAGAGCTCAGAGAATAAACGTGAGACAGAGTTCTTGAAATATAATTTCACCCTAAAGGGTTTTACTCTGAATTTCAACTACAACATTATCACAAATAAGGCAGTGTTGTGGAAGTGGTGCCATTTTACATGAAGGAGAAATGGAGCTGAAAAACCAAATAACGACATTTTTACAGAGTTCACGTCACCATTCACAAGGGGAAAACTGGACGACAGAAAGACAACAGCGCGGCTAACAGCTAGCGCAAGTAAACGGGGACGGTTAGCCTGAGTCCGTCAGTCAGTCAGCTTTTACACATTAATTTACTCATTTACACTAAGTACAGTGCGCAAAGGTGAAATAAATTCTGATTATCCAAATACATTTTGGTTAAATGACTAACAAGCCGTTTCTAAATTGTAGTGGAATATTCCAGAATGAAGTCACACTATGAATAAAACTCGCCGTGAGGCAAATGGAACTAATGTATGTATTTTCACAATGCAGAATTAAATGGGCAATTAAGTGATTATTATATTAAACGCGTAGCTACAATAGCTTGCAAAAAACACCCCAAAAATATATATATTAAAAAAATATCTGCAGCAAAGTGTCACCGACGAGGCGATTTATTAAAAGTGTCTGTGCAAAAGTAGTTCGTTTAAACATTCTTTGTGTATCTTGTGTATTACATGTTATTTTATTGAATTTGGGCATAAATCGAGAGATAGACATTACCATATATCTTTAATTCTTAATGCAACATTGAAAATATTTAGAATATTGATTAATCTTTGCCAAAAAATTATGTCCAAAAGTACAGGTTTCCTTTTTCTACCGACAATGTGCAATAACATTTCACACCCAATGTATTATCATAAATATTATCATTCATTGCAAGGCATGTTTTGAGGTCCTGAATGCTCCTTAAAATGACAGTAAAACGTGAAATTTGCCATATTTTAGTGGCTCAATGTTTATTTTGTCCAGAAGTATAGATCTCCTTTTATGTTTTTAACTCACAATGTGGTCTGAATACAGTTACTAGAAGAAGGTGTGTGAGAACTGTACTGCAAAAATGATGAAGTGTTTATTACTAAATGGTGTGCATTTGTTAAAATAAAATTTAAAAAAAAAATCACATAGTATATTTAATCTCTCAAACATATATAATGAGTGAATGAATTCCTTCAAAACAAATACAGAAGGAGTTGTAAGGGCATGATGGGAGTGTAGCACTGAACACACACATATAGACACAAAAACACACACATTACAGGCATTTGGGTGAGTGTTCTTTTAGAACAGTGAGAAGGAGGAGGAGGACATGATGAAGAACGTTGAGGGTCTACAGGAATGCCAGTAAAGTTGTGGTAGTGTGTCCGTACAGTTCTCTTTCAGAAGAACGAACACAGGGTCGTTGAGTGTTGAGGGAAATGAAAAAATGCAAATAATAATAATAACACAATAATAATAGCAATACACACACACACAATAATAATAATAATACACACAATAATAATAATAATAATAATAATAACTAGGAGACGATTTGCAAAAATCTAAATCTAAATCTGAGCTCCATGTTAGAGCATAGAAAACACACAGAAAATGGACAGAACTCATGAATGAGTGCAATGATTACAAACGTATAAAGGCACTCCACACCGGCTATAGGACGCACGTTTTAGAGCTGGAACGATGTTTCCAGTACATAAACTTTATGGCTCTGAAAATGTGTGTGTAATAATAATAATAATAATAATAATAATAATAATAATAATAATAACAACTGCACAGGAAACCCTGTGACTGCCTTGTGCTGAAAAGAGTGATAAGTGTTTTTAAAACGGTTAATAAGAGAAATACAGTAAGGTAAACTGCCTTCCATCCTTTCAATCACACACACAAACATACTGTATGCTGGTTACAGTGAGAGAAAGTGTGTGTGTGTGTGTTGCAACTTTTATTCGTCTCCATTTTGACTTCCTTGTCCCTCCATCCGTCCCCTTTTTCTTCTTCTTTTTCTTCTTCTTCTTCAGTTCCCCTTCCACAGCCACTTGCTGAAGTTCTTTTTTTCAAATATTTGCAGCCAGTGCAAGTCTCATTTCTCAGACGAGCGATCTGACTGGCTCTCCTCCTTCACTGGCTGTTGCAGACGGCGCTCCCTCCTTTCCCGCCGGCCGCCGCCGTCTTCTTCCTGCGGTCCAGCAGCTTGTTGTTGGAGCGGCCAAGTTCCTTCAGCGTCACCTGCTCGTAATCCACACGCATGGTGGCCAGAGCGCTGGTCATCTCCTCCTGCAGACAGAGAAAAATTTTAAAAAAAGAAATCGTTCTGCTTACGCAGTGATTCTCAGTGATATTTGATCTTCAGATGGTCGTTGTGCTGCAGTGTTTTTCGGCTCAGATCAAAACTCCAGGTCCAACTCCAATTTACTCCAATTTCACAGTGTAAGAGATGAGGTTTCCCTCGTAATAACACATAAATCTATCTATCTATCTGTCTGTCTGTCTATGTGTCTGTCTGTCTGTCTGTCTGTCTGTCTATCTATCTATCTATCTATCTATCTATCTATCTATCTATCTATCTATCTATCTATCTATCTATCTATCTATCTATCTATCCAAAACCATCCATCCATCTGGCCAGTTGGTATTATAATAGTTAGGGGGATGGTCATGTGATCGGAGGGTTGGTGGTTCAAGTCCTGGACCACTGGTTCTCTAACCTTTTCTGCTGTGTGTGTGTGTGTGTATATATATATAGAAACACACACACACACATTATACACCCACATAAGAACCACTTCCCTAATGTGAGCCTCATGAAAAAGACTTGTGCTGCCTCCTTGTGGCCATAAGTGAAAACTACAGTTTATTTCACGCCTGTATTATAACACATAAAACATAACAGATTATAGCAAGAAGTTTTGGGGCACTTTTCCATTTATTTAAAAAAACGGGATATTTTTGAACAGTTTTAAAACAATATTTACTGGCAGTTTTTAAATAAAACAAAATGTTTGAATAAAAAACCAAATGTGGTGTGATTTTGCCACGTTATTGTTTGTACATATGGTTTGTTCATCAGGGATCAGTGCTCGTACTTTCACTTCGTCCCACATCTCCTTGTCCTCCGTCAGCACCCGGCTGGTGTGCAGCGGCGTCGAGGGAACCACCATTGATTGCTGGAAAAGAAACATATATTTAACCATAACCAATGGCACTTTTCAACTGGAACCAGCTGCTTGATAGGACTACTTACAGCTGTTAGTTAGTTAGTTAGTTACAAGGGGTTTGCTGAAATCATGAATTAGAAAATAAATATAATGTAACTTAGAAACATGCAGCCCAGTAAATATATCAACAAACAATGTGTGATCTTTGGTTATAGAAGAGAACCATACACATGGCCTGCATTAAAAAAATTATAAATTGATGTTGACTATTAAATCCCAAAAGCTGCAGTACGTTTTAGGTAATGTCACAGTTCCTCTACACCTGACACACACTCACACACACACACACGCACGACTGACAGACTCACAGTGATCCAGGGGTGGTTCATGAACTGTGTGATGGTCATCCTCTGGTTGGGGTCGGTTTTGAGGAGCTGGTTAATCATCTGTTTGGCTGGAGGAGAAGGTGACAGTTATACATTGTGCTGTATAGACATCTTCTATCTGTGTTGTGCTGAAGTGTGTGTCAAATTCGAAAACACTACAGAGGTGCGTGTGAAGACATGAGCCTGAGACACTTTCAGCTCAACAGCTGTGGCATTTACGAGCTGATATTTCACACACACACATACACACATTTCACTCTACTTTTGGGGACGTTGCGTGTAGATAATGATAAGAGTAGATTAATAAGTGTGTTGCTGCTTATAAACTCTAATTTGTCTTTAAAAGCAGACTAGGTCAGAAACACACACACACGTTTATGAACATAAGGCACCAAAAGGTCTGCTCTGAATCATTTTGGATGAGAGTTTAAATGTGTGTGCATGTGCATGTGCATGTGCATGCATGTGAGAGTGTGTGTGTTTGAACACCACAACCACACACACACACACACACACATATATATAGACAGATGCTACAAACCCCAAAACAAGAAGGAACTCATGAGGCTTATGTGTGCACGTTTGTGTATCTGACATTTGTCCATATATTTGTGTAGATGATTTCAGTGAAAAATCTTAGACAAAATTAGATTATTTATTTTTACAATTTTTCACCAATTATATTTCTGGCAGCAGTTGTGAGATCTCACATAGAAATGGTCATGTTCAAGGGATTTTGTTAGTTATAGTTTGTCTAGTAATTTATCTCTCTTTTACTACACACACACATACACACACACAGACACACACACACAGACACACTGCTCACCCTCCTCAGACACGTCTGCCCACTCGGGATTGGGGAACTCGTACTGGCCCATGCGTATGCGGCGCTTCATGCCGGGGGAGATGGCCTGCCCCGTGTTGGAGTAGAACGGCGGGAAACCGCAGAGCCTGCAAAAAAAGTATCTATCTATCTGTCTGTCTGTCTATTTTATCCTTTATCCTTTATCTTATTTGAAAGTCATATTGACCACTTTTGAGATTAATTCATTAGGATTAGGCTCAGAGATATGAGGAGATTACTGAAACCATGAATTAAAGTCATGTTAGAAAATAAATGATGAATTTTGAAAGAAAGAAAGAAATTAAGTGTGTAATTCATTTTGAAAGACATTTAAAAAAAAGTATATATATACTTACAGGATGTACATGATCACTCCCACAGACCACATATCACATGACTTATCGTATTTCTCAGGGCCTAAAACCTCCGGAGCTGAGTGAGAGGCAGAGAGAGAAAGAGGTCAGCATGCATGCAGTAAATCTTGCATTACTTATAACATTCTCCAACAATGGTGGGCACATACAGTGAAGGTGTTCAAGAATAAAAGTAAATATAATGCAACACAACAGCAACACCAACAAAACAAAAGAGGAACAAATACCACCTAGACATACTGTGTGTGAATGAATTCAAGTTTGAGATGAGCACCACCACACACATATAACACCAACACACACACACACACACACACTTACCCACGTAGTAGGGAGTATAACAGGGCGTCTGCAGTGGGTTGTGTATGGAGGTTTCTTTAGCAAAGCCGAAGTCTGTGAGCTTGAGGATGGCGTTGGACTCCTTGTTGGTGTAGAGAAGATTCTCTGGCTGCAGGGGACATTGAGAGAGAGAGTGTGTGTTTGTGAGTAGAAGGGTTCGACCAAGACGACTTCATCAGGGTCGATACCGATGCTAATATTCTGGACTGACACAGCTGTGATATCAGTGTCTCTATCAGTCTAAAGCTAAACAACAGCTTCCCAATCAACATTCTGCAGTGTTCTATAATAATGATCTTCTAAACACACACACAAACTGTTTACCTTGATGTCTCTGTGTGCGATGTCCATGTTGTGTAGAAACTGGATGGCTGTACCGATGTCTCGCATGATCTCTGAAGCCTCTAAACACACACACACAGGATTGTGTTATAACACTGTCGTAAAGTGTTCATACAGCATTACTGTAAAGCAGCATGGGAGTGGGTTTGGTGTGTGTGTATTTTTGTGTGTGTGCTAGAGTGTGTGTAAATGCATTTGTGTGTGTTAAAGAGTGAATGGGGGGTTTCTATGTGTGTGTGTGTTTTTGTGATGGTGTTTTTGTGTGTGTTTATGTATGTGTATATAGTATGCATGTGGATTTATGTTCAGGCATGTGTATGTGTGTGCATCCATCCGTGTTTGTATATGAGTGTGTGTGTTTAGAGCTTTGTGTCTTTGTGTTTTCATGTGTGTGTAATCTAGCATGTGTGTGTTTATGTGTGTGTGTGTGTGTGTGTGCATTTCCACCCTGATTACAAAAAGCAAACCTGGAATGAAGGATGTTTGGGTCTGACTTCATCTTCCTTCTCTTTGTTTACGTGTGTGTTTATGTGTGTGTGTGTGTGTTTTGGAGAAACTCCAAAACCAATTTGCACAAAGACGCAAACACACCCCTTTCAGTAAAAGCCTGGTCTCCTCTGGCTTGAATTCTGCTGAAGAGTTCGCCTCCTTCCATACTGCAACACACACACACACACCTTGTTAAGAATATGACCATTTTGAGGACTTTAAGTCTCCACAATGACACACGTCCCCACTTTATCTGTGTGCAGTCAGGTCCCCGTTATGGGGGTATACAAACACAAACACACACACACACACACTTTTAAGGATATGAACAAGACAGGGATTTTAAAAGGAGGTTAAGCATAAAGAAATATCTATGTTGCAGCGATTAACTTTGTGACACAGATCCCCAACCTCACATATTGGGAGGGTGAAAAACACACACACACACACACGGTTACAGTGAAACCAAACATAATGTAGCTTCCCTTTTCCCAGCATGAGACAGAGTGGAAACAGCCAAAAAGAGAACCGATACACTCCGGCTCAAGTGAAAAAGAGCTCCGGAGTTTTACTCATAACCGAGGTCCAGCGAAGTACTCACGAGCAAGAATACAAAAGTGAAAAAAGTTTTGAAAATTGGTCAACATTTGCCAAATTTTTAGAGCTCCCTTTTTGACTCATCGTGTATATGAACACAGCATTTAAAAACAGGGACTGGGATTAAGTGGTTCGGGTAATGAACGAATGAACACAGCACAGCAAGCAGTGCACCACAACCAAATGTGACCGCGGCATTTGATCCAACGGTGAAGGAAGCACCCTTTTTGGGAGCTGTGTTTAGGGACAGTACCTTGCTTATGAGTACCTCGGTGGTACCGTTACTGGACCTTCTGATCACGGGGCCGACTCCCTCATCGTTACACTACCGACCGCCCCCAAAAAAGTCTTGCCTCTTCACTGCAAAAAATAAAATCTGTACAAGTGTAATTGACTTGAATTCAGCATTTTAATCTTGTTACACCATTTTTTGGATTTATTTTCTTGGTAAGACTGAATATTGTTTAGATTATTTGACTTGTTTTAAGAAAATTTATCTTGTTTTAAGAAGTCTTAGCAAGTGCAATTTTCTTGCTGCACTGGCAGATAATTTTGCTTGAAATAAGTATTTTTTTTCCCAAAAATAGTACATTTTTTCTTATTTTTAAAAAGGCATTTTTTGCAGAGTTGCACTCATTCTCACACAGACATGAAAAGTTGCAGTTTTCTTAGGAAAAATTTAAGAAGGCAAAAATTTTGGGGGATACAATCTTATGTAGGAAATGTGTGTTTTGTGTGAGAGTGTGAGAGAGGAGTGAGAGAAAGAGAGAAAAGAGTGAGTGAGAGGGAGAATGACTGACTGTACTGCAGACAAAAATAAGCAGTGGAACTGAAGCTTAACTCAACCATGGAACATTTTTCTTTGTGAGAATTTGGCAGCAACACACAGACACACACACACACACACACACACACACACAGAACTGCTGATGAGGCGCTGCATTACAGCAACTGAATCACAGCGATTACACAACTCTCTTTTCTCAAACACACACACACACACACACACACACTGTATAGTTATGTTGTGTGTGTTTTGCCGTAGCTAATTACCGTTCCGTACTCACGATCTGAGCACTTAACCTCAACCTCACAGGACATTTTCCACCACTAAAAGCTTAAAAAATTATTTTTATCTCATGGGAATAAAACTCCCCAGCAGCACAAAAAAAATCATCATGTTTTGTCTCCTATTTTGGGAAAACACAAAACTAAAACAGACAGGACTGTTCCACTTTATTGTCATTCTGAGAGGCTTTGGTTGGAACAGGAGAGCTGGTGTGAGCGACAAGAGTAAAAGGGAATTTTTGAAGTTAGTCAGCGGAAAAAGGAAATTACATGTTGTTTTTGTGTGTGTTGTGACTTCTCACAGTTTCTTAAAACCATTTTCCTCATCCACGCACCTTGCACATAACTGCTGTGAATTAAAGCGAGTGATGATTTGTCGTTGTGAACACAGCACGGCACCACAGTGCTCCACAAACAAATCTGACCTCTGCATTTGACCCATCCGGGAAGGAGCCTTTTGATTTAGCAGTGCCCGGCGAGCAGTACTTGAGGACAGTACCTCAGCGGTACCTTTACCAGTCCGGGACTTTCCAATCCCTAACCGTACACACTACTGCACTGCTAACTGCCCCGATGGGAGTGTAATTTGCGGGGCGGCGTAGTTTGCTGGGAAGTGTAGTTTGTCGGGAAGTGTAGTTTGTCGGGAAGTGTAGTTTGCAAGGTAGCATAGTTTGTTAGGAAGTTTAGGTTCTGGGAAGTGTAGTTTGCTGATGGGTGTAGTTTGCAGGGAACTGTAGTTTGCAAGGTAGCATAGTTTGGTAGGAAGTTTAGGTTCTGGGAAGTGTAGTTTGCTGATGGGTGTAGTTTGCTGGGACGTGTAGTTTGCTGATGGGTGTAGTTCGCTGGGAGGTGTAGTTTGCTGATGGGTGTAGTTTGCTGATGGGTGTAGTTTGCTGGGAAGCGTAGTTTGCTGGGAGGTGTAGTTTGCTGATGGGTGTAGTTTGCAAGGCAGCGTAGTTTGTTCGAAAGTTTAGGTTCTGGGAAGTGTAGTTTGCTGATGAGTGTAGTTTGCTGGGACGTGTAGTTTGCTGGGACGCGTAGTTTGCTGATGGTGTAGTTTGCAGGAAACTGTAGTTTGCAAGGTAGCCTAGTTTGTTGGGAAATTTAGGTTCATGACAAGTGTATTTCACAGGGAGGCATGGTTTGCTGGGAAGTGTAGTTTACTGGGAAGTGTAGTTTGCTGATGAGTGTAGTTTGCCGGGAAGTGTAGTTTGTCGGGAAGTGTAGTTTGCAAGGTAGCATAGTTTGTTGGAAAGTTTAGGTTCATGACAAGTGTATTTTGCAGGAAGGCATGGTTTGCTGGGAAGCGTAGTTTGCTGATTAGTGTAGTTTGCTGGGAGGTGTAGTTAGGGTTGTCGTTTGGGCTGTAGTTTACAGGGAGTTTTAGTGCTTGTTTCATACTTCCTTTTTTCTTCTTATTAACATCATCATTTCTCCTTTTTACCTTTCTCATCACTTTATCTCTTTCCAAAAATCTCTTTTTTGTCTTTGTTTTTGAAATTTGTGCTTTGAGTTGGGAATTAGTGGATTAACTATTTGGGAGTGTGCAATGCACTGAATCCCCAGGAGTGAGATAATAAAACCACAGCAGCAGGAGCGCTGCCGTTAATAGATGCAAAATCATTTCCTGTCACTTTACTACATGAAATTAGTTCTAGTTCTAGAGAGTACGATTAAAATAGAGTTGGTGTATGTGTGGTATCACAGGCTCTACAACATGGTGTGATTATTACAGATTCATCCAAAGCGGCTGAGGTAAACAGGTTGGATGAGTAAGATGAAGGTTTAAGGGAAGTGGCAGTGATCCATGGCAGTTTATCATGACTTCACTCATGTGAAATTCTTTGTGCTACATTTCCACAGAATTTATTGTGAAAGCCTGCAGTTTTGCGCTGTCAGAGTGAGGCCCAGTAAGGGGTGCCCAGTAGATTTTGGGTTATACAACTCACACACACATGCAGCTGAAAGTCAGGACGATACTAAGGCATTAAAGAGTTTTTAATGACGTTTTAAGATGCACTACACTTCAGCTTTTACACCTTTTAATCATCTCATTTTAATCATGTACTAAACCTCAATCTAATAAGCAGAATCTAATCTTAATCTTAACCCTAATCTCTCACTTTCTCCCTGTCTATCTCTCTATCTCTCTTACAGACCCTGTCTCTTTTTCTCTCCCTCCCTCCCTCTCTTTCCTTCTGTTACTCCTCCCCATCTTTCTCTCTTTACTTAGTGTAGTTTGTAGTTTGTAGGGAAGCGTAGTTTGCCGGGTGAGAGTAGTTTGTAGGGAATCGCAGTTTGCAGGGTGAGTGTAGTTTGTAGGGAAGCGGCGTTCTCACCATTCCATGATGATGAGCAGACACTTCTTGCCGTGGTGCATGTTTTCGTAGAGGTCGAGGATGCGCACTATGTAGGGCCCTCCGGAGACGCGCCAGTGCAGCTCCACCTCGCGCCGTGCCTTCGGGTTGTCGTACAGGATCTACATACACACACACACACACACACACAAGAGACAGGAAGCACAACAAATTAACTTCCATTAGCAGAGCGGAAAAAGAGGAGGAAACACGGCTTCTCTGGAATTCTTTCTCCCAGACAGAGAAAGTGAGAGAATGAATGAATGAAAACAGACATGTAGAGAGATCCAGAGGATGAAAGAGAGAACAACATACAAGGAGAGAGAGACAGGGAAGAGAGAGACAGGAAAAGAGAGAGACGGAGCTGATAACAGAGAATAAGGACATCCAGCACACACAAGTTTCCATGTTATTGACTTCATATTTAATAAATGCACAGAATGTTCACCTTTTGAGGACCTTTATTAGTAAAAATAAATCTTTGACTCATCACTACTGACCTAAAGAAGCGGTGGAATATAAATATAATGATAACATGAGCCACCAGACTAATGTTAAAATGGTAATTCTGGTGTGGACACGTTTTCTCTCTTTTTCAGGAAGCGAGGGAGAGACAGACGTGTGAGACTAACATCAGAGGCCTGGACATTACACACGTCTTCCATCAGCGAGTATTTTTAGGAGCTGAGAGCAACCTATCTGCTTCAGGGGGTCACTTACCAATGCCACAGGATGTGTGTGTGTGTGTGTGTGGGGTGTGTTTGTGGTGTGTGTGTTTTTTAAGACTTACAAAAAAGTAAAAAGTAAATAAAGTTCTACTTGCAAATTAAAAACAGTGTGGCATTACGTCTATTAATGGATTCCATATTTACTACATAATATAAAGTATAATAAAAGGGTCAGTCAATTACCTTTTTTTTTAAACTGACTTTTAGCACTGTTATCTATTTATCCCACTTCTAAAACTAAAAATTTACTTGTTTATATTGTCTAGTAAAACTTGCACCTTCATGTCTAGATTTGCGCTGATATATTTTATCATATTGTATATTCATGAATGAATTTAAAATCGGTTTTAACAGAGTACAAAGACACAGAACCTACTTTTATAATATATTCACCTATTTTTGTTTCTATAAACATATACGGTTTTAGTTCAAACTGGAGCCTCGTCATCTCATCTCACTGTCAAACATATACAGTAATACCTCGGATTACGTTGTTTCGGCAGGTTACATTGCTAACTTGAGGCGTTTTATTCGGACTAACGGCATCTCAAAACAAGGTCATAGGTCAAGTGTAAATAACCAATAACAAGCCTAATAGAGCCAAAAATGAAATGTTTAATGCATAGGATATTGTAAATGTTGATATGTAGATGGTCGATTTTTCTTACGATGATGGTACAAAATTATAAATATTTGTAAATATTTTACGTTTCACAAGGCAGGCAAATGTAGCAGTGTGTGCGGTACGTATAATTCATATACATACAATAATTTATATGATAATTTATCAAATATACAGCTATTCCCCGACTTCCAAATCGCTGCCAAGAGTCAGGCATCTCACACATCCCGGCAGCAATTTTGGAAGTCGGGGACTAGCTGTATATTTTTTGAAAGAGAATGGTAAGAATTTATACAAAAAGTATGAAAACGTTTCATTACTGAATGACTTGTATTTGTATGAGAAAGTGAGTGATTATTTGTCATTGTGAACACAGCACACAGTGCACCACAACCAAATGTGACCTCTGCATTTAACCCATCCGTGAAGGAGCAGTGGACAGCTAACAAGCGCCCGGGGAGCAGTGCTTGGGGACGGTACCTTGCTCATGAGTACCTCAGTGGTAACT
This sequence comes from Distichodus sexfasciatus, assembly GCA_032718565.1. Lineage (NCBI taxonomy): Eukaryota > Metazoa > Chordata > Actinopteri > Characiformes > Distichodontidae > Distichodus > Distichodus sexfasciatus. The sequence continues at coordinate 107,797 of JAVGVS010000755.1, forward strand.
TTACCGGCCCTGGATTCGAACCTGCGACCTTTTGATCAGGAAGCGAATACCCTACCGTTACGCCACCAACTGCTCTGAATGTTTTGGTACGTTTACAGCGGGTATACGTCGCCTTTTTAGCGTTTTATTAGTGTTTTATTTGAGTTAAGTCGTATGTTCTGGAAACATTTAACAACTTAAGGTGAGGTATTACTTTACAGTCCAGAATTTGACATTATTGGACACCAAACCTTCCCAAAAAGCCGAAACAGCTACAACAATGTTATAACAAACAGTGGAATGATATACATCACATTAGCATAGTTTAATTTGCCGCGGACCTTCATTAGGCCGCCGCTCGTTATTTCATTTTGAGCAAACAAAATAAAAAAACATACGAGTGGCAATTTGGGTCAATTAAAGCCGAAAGCTGTTTTTTTTCCCAGCGTAAATAAGTTGCAGAGGCGTTAATGCGTAATGCGACGTGACCTCCGCCCACTTACACACTGCCTTTAACGTCTAAACTACAGCTAGTGAGTGTGTGTGTGTGTGTGTGAGAGACACACGAACCACGCCGGCGGGCTTCTGTCCTTCTGGTCTTAACCTGCTTGTTAGTCAGAAATGTTGAGAAAAGGCTTTGTGTTGTCAGACTGGTCAGTGATTCATTCTTTAGGCCTCCGTCGGTCAGCACGAACAAAACACAAAGTGGTGAAAAAAACTTGACACGTTTCCAAAAAAATAAGTTAAAGATCCTGCATTAATGCCAAAAAAGTAGCGCCTCGCTTGGTGGTTGAGCGTTGAAGAACTTTTCTTCTAGGGTTCGACTGATACAAATATATGGTTTTAGGCTAAACTAGCCTTTTTAATTTATGCTTAAAAATATTTTGCCACATAGTGAAATTTTAAAAATATATAAAGTATAACAACAGAGGTCGACCGATTCTCGAAATGACAGATTATCAGTGCCGATATTTATCTGCATCAGTCGTTTTTTAAAAAATACCCTTGAAATTTAGGCTAAGAAAAATTTTAACACCTAAAGGAAATGACCGATAAATAACACTATATGTATAAAGTCTGAAGTGCGCCCCTAGGGATGCACCGATACCGATACTTGTGCTTTGTGTTGGGGCCGATCCTGTGTGCGATCTGATAGCAGTTTTTAATGAATAAGTTGTGTTTTTCTCTGTGAGGAGGAGACTGAGATTCTGTTATGCTAGAGGAAATACTTGACTTAAATACTGTTTTCCTACTAAAGCAATATAATAATTACACGCCCATATGTATATGCTAAATAATTTATTATTAAAATTAAATCTCAAAAATGATTAGTTTAAACACAGTTAAACACAGTGCAGCGCTAAAACCATCAGGAACACAGATTGTAAGGGAAAAGTTGGTCTTGTTAAGGAAATTAAACAGTAGAATGGTGTGATTTTTTGGGGGGGTTATAGTGTGTTGCGTTGCTCGTATTGTCATTGTCAATATGTAGGAATTAGCACGAATGTCGAACAATAAACCCATGTAGAACGCAAACATAGAAAAACCTCAAATTTAGTCGAACAGGGATGCGTTTCCCAAGAGCGTAGTTGCTAACGTATTGCTAACTGTTTAAGCAACACTATGTTAGTTGCTAATGTACACTACGTTTTGGGGAAACGCACCCCAGATTGGCTCCATAGATTGGCCCAATGCCACCGATACCAATTCAGCTATTTTGAGTCGTTATCGGACCGATATCCTATTGACATATGTGATCAGTGCATCTCTAATCACCCCCAGTATTTATCACTTTTATGGTTATCAGTATCACTCTTAAAAATTTAGTTTCTGAAGTGAAAATTTGCAGATAATGAGAAATATTACTGACACATAAAAGAATTTACTTACAAACAATACTACAACAAATGTGACCCTCCACGGCAAAACCAGTCGCTTGTCGCAAATTTCCAAAATTGAGTTATGTTTTAAATCAAGCTTCAAAACGATACCTATATGGAATGAATGGGACGACATATGACTGAGATATCAACATTCAAAGGAGTCGGGTTTCTCCTGTCACGCCAAGTGAGAAACGGAGAAATCTGCCTTTGAAGTTGACTATCGCCGTAGCACTCACAGACGCTTGGTGCGGTCGCGGCTACGTTTGCATTTACGGTAGCCTACGCTGCATTCACAGCCACACGGATAGCCTACCTGCGTTAGGTTAACTGAACTCGGGAGACGGAGATGGATTCCGGAGAAATATCTTCACGCTAGTCAACCAGTGGATTTACCGTAAATATTGAAGTAGAGCGGTCAAAACACAAACTTTTAACATTCTGCTGGAATTGAATTCCTCACCTCAAGAAAGTCACGTTTTTAGGATGGAAAGGGTAAGTTTTTCAGCCAAATTTATTCACAACAGTACAGTATAGACCTTCCACTGTTTCAAAACACTAAAAACAAAAAATCCAACATTTTACCCCACGCAACATAAACGCTCGTTTTTGCGACAAGCGACTGGTTTTGCCGCGGCGGGTCACAAATAATAGTAAAATAAGTATATCCATTATAACAATAGATTATTGGCTGATATGTTTCCATAATCAGTATCGCTACTAATCCTGAAAAACCCATACTCTGTTCCATTAAAAACAGAATAAATCAACTGTTTTAATACTTTATTATTTATTTAATATATATGATTTAATTATTCTCCTTTTTCAGTTTAATTAAGCAGAAGCATGAGTAAGTATTTTATCACATTAACACACGCCCTACACACATGTGAACAGACATTCACACTCATACACACACATTGGCCTTGCTCAGCAGCCCGACCGTGGGTTAAGCTTCAGATTACACTAAAGGGATTCTCCTCTAATGCAAGGTGTCGTGGCACGATGTAATTATGAGAACTCGTCTAGGATTCCCACCATCACCTGCTCATTACTGATCACCAGCCTTCCGATCACGGGGCCAACTCCCTAACCATTACACTACCGTGTTACCATCTGTACAAAAGTGATGATGTTTACAGTGTTGTTCATATTTGCACATTTTTGTGGTTGCTGATCACAAATCACAAATAATGTAATAAGTAATAAATAATGGAAAGAACGATAATTCTCAGATGTCTTCCTACATTTTTAATCAGCGTATTGGTTTAAAAACAGCCAGTATCGATAACCATAAAAATGATAAATATAAATGTTGATAATCGGTTCAACAAAGACAAGATCTGATCTTTTTCATCACATTGTGTCCGGTCTTTTGTTTCTTCTTCCGGACTAGACAAAGAGACTAAAGAATTAATCACTGGAAAAATCACACGCACGCAACATTATTGACCGTTTATAGTTTATAGCAGCGTTTAATTTCCTGAGTCAGTATTTGAGTCTGAGACTCTGATTTATGAGTCTAAACTACAATAAAACAGCAGGATCAATCCGGCTGTTGTCCGAACACACACGGGATGCACAATGATATAAGACTCACATCGAAATCGGCCGATAATTGCTTTTCTTTAAAGTCATTGCCGTGGGATGGATGCTTAGATTTGCCCAATATTTCCAGGTGACATTTCATGACGCATTTATTGTATGTGGGAAAGGTCGCGCTTGTGCCAGGCATGTCCAAAGTCCAAAGTGTGATTTTATACGGTCCGCGCCTTCTGTCTTAAAATGGCTTTAATTTGTGCCAAAATTCTGAGCACGCAGTGGAACGTTCACCAAGAAAATCTCTTAAGCATCAAGTAATTGTATTTTCTGAACAAAATAAAATGAGGGATGACTCAGGACTTTTGCACACAAGCTTTTCCCTTCTTTCGAGGACGTATGAAGGTCATCGACAGCCACACTCACACACACACATACACACACCTGTGTTTGCGTTTTAACATACCTTGCACATGATGCATGTTTGCTTTAGGCAGCGGTTGAATCATGCTTTATTCCTGCACGTGTTGCATGACACGGCTATAATCGGCCGCTCTAAAATAAGGCCGCTGTAAAGTGAGCCGCGGTGAGGTTTTATCTGTGCGGCGACCGGCTTGACCCGGCTTGACGGAGCCTCGCTTTTATGGAGTCTCCTTGATCAACTGAAAATGTAAAATTTAAAGCTACAAAAACCATTTAAGTACCTCCAAAACTGTGATACTAGCAAGTGATTTAGGACGGATCCTTGTTGTTTTACCGCCTCTGCTTTAGGTTTCACACGTTGTAGGACAGAGTTTAGTTGTGTTGGCTGACGTAAGGCTCATTGTCTTGTTTAAGACGCAACAAAACCCTGCTCTCAGATCAGTAAAGGAAGGACGTCTTAGATAAGAAGCTCCGTCCCCGATACCTAGAATTTAATCTCAGTGTCTTCCAGACTTCCTCACCGATGCTCTCATCTCCCCGAGGGGGAAATAAATTTCATCCGGGTAAAAATAAATATTCACTGCTGTAGTTTTTGCCAGGAGTTGAGAGGTTTCCAAAGTGGCATAACACTACCTTCATAACACTCCCTTTACATACATTTGGACTAGGGACGATGCACAATAAGGAAATTTTTGTCTGATGCCGATATCTGATATTTTTCATGCTCATATCTGCTGATGCCGATAAATGAGGAAGGCAGAGTCGAGCACAGGCAGAGCTGATTGTGTAAAGACGAGATTTTGCTCGCCAAAGTTCCACTGCATGCTCAGAATTTTGGCACAAAAATAAAACCATAACTCTGACATTTCTAACACAGCGCCAAGTCAAGCGCACGTGAAAGAAGAGTGGAGCGAGGACAAAGCATTTCCAGCGTAGTGCACAACATCTCAAGAAAAAGTCACTTCCCGCCCTATGTAGTGTACAAAGTCAAATAGGGCGTGTGACTCTCTATGTGCACTACCTAGCGTGTAGAGAGCCGTTAAGCTACAACCCCGGCTATTTCCTAAGATGCATACTACCAAAAGTATGATAAGAGCGCCTTACCAAACATACTACTAAGTGCGGTAGTACGCGGCTCAGCCCATGCGTGGGGCAAACACGAAATTTAGAACTTAAGTGAGTAAAATATCTTGTCTTTACACGTTTAACTCTGGCTGTGGTCACGCTTGACTCCGCCTTATTCAATTATCGGTATTGGCAGATACGAACGTGAAAAGCATCGTATATCGGGATTGGCCGATAATGTCCACACTGTGCATACTGCCCCCAATAATACTGTGATGGAACTTGGGATTTACAACATGACAGATTTACAACATCACCTCAGCCGTCATCACAATGATCACCTACTTTTCTGTTTTTCATATTAAAACCAAATGTTGTAACAATTTCGGGATGGACCTAAACGTCTGCAAAACCAACGGCATGCAAAAACAGAGTATAGTGTAAAGGCATTGCAGAAAGTAGGTGAGAGATGGACCCCTGCTTCTAGTCTCTGGTTACGATGCAGGATGTGAAGACATTCCCGTTTGCTCACGTCTGAATTTCCCTGACATCAGGCTTTGCCAACGGTCACTGCAAGTTCAATTATGTAAAAAAATAACTGTTAAAGGTACAGTTCCGCTTGAAAGGGAGTTGGCCCCGTGACCGAAGATTTACCGGTTCAAGTCCCGGACCAGTAAAGGTACCACTGAGGTACCCATGAGCAAGGTACTGTCCCCCAAAAAAGTTTCCAACTGCGTTTGTGGCTTAAAATTTCCTCTTGAGAACATTTGGTGAGTGAGGGCTTTTGACTGAGCCTCTCTTACCATAATGTCCTCAGAAAGTCACATCCTCTTTTAGTTTCTCACATCAAACCAGCAACTTTTGAGTCCTCACATACAAAAATGTCCTTACAAAACCCTGATAAATCTCAGATTTTACTTTTTGGGCACAATCAGGGGCTTAAAAATACATCAAAACCTGTTGTAAAAGTTATTTTAAGATTGTGACGAGGTAAATTATGATGTCACATGCATTACAGATGTGTAACTACATGTTATTATAAAGAAAATGTTCTAAAAATGTTCTCCTCACTCCTACAAAAATAAATCTTACGTATATGTGTATAACCCAACTCCATCTTTTTAACCCTTAGATGAGGTCGCAAATTGTGTCAAATGTTTTAAAATATAAACTCTAATGGGGAAATTTTCACACTCTGTGACACCATCCTGACCTATAATCCAAAAACACTATACAAGGGTCAGAACACAAGAAGGCAGAACAGCAAAACGCTCGCTATGCAGTCCAAGACATAGCAATAGTTCACAAGGAAACAACTAGAACAAAGCTCTATAAATGACAAAAGTCGAGGGCGTGGCAAGTTAGTGAAGAATCATGTATTAGCCGAATACCAGCAGTCGGGTGCAGTAAGAGAAAATCTGCTTGTAGTTAATGTAGTCAGATTAAAAGCTGGGTCCAGGCCTGCTCAGTGTGTTAAACCTCCACGTTGACTTTATTAAAACAGCAGCCAGGTTTATACAGTGATCCTCCACTTCCTCTCCTATGATTAAAGGCGGTGGGGAGGAATTGGGTAATGAATTACAGTGGCCGTAAATGAATGAATCATAGAAGGTGGTGGAAATAACACACACAGCTCCTCTGAGGTTTCGTAGCAACTGCGTCCA